>CALYDF020008047.1:0-11826 GCA_944474145.2 Dicrocoelium dendriticum | reverse complement strand
CATCATCATCATCATCATCATCATCATCATCATCATCATCATCATCATCATCATCATCATCATCATCATCATCATCATCATCATCATCATCATCATCATCATCATCATCATCATCATCATCATCATCATCATCATCATCATCATCATCATCATCATCATCATCATCATCATCATCATCATCATCATCATCATCATCATCATCATCATCATCATCATCATCATCATCATCATCATCATCATCATCATCATCATCATCATCATCATCATCATCATCATCATCATCATCATCATCATCATCATCATCATCATCATCATCATCATCATCATCATCATCATCATCATCATCATCATCATCATCATCATCATCATCATCATCATCATCATCATCATCATCATCATCATCATCATCATCATCATCATCATCATCATCATCATCATCATCATCATCATCATCATCATCATCATCATCATCATCATCATCATCATCATCATCATCATCATCATCATCATCATCATCATCATCATCATCATCATCATCATCATCATCATCATCATCATCATCATCATCATCATCATCATCATCATCATCATCATCATCATCATCATCATCATCATCATCATCATCATCATCATCATCATCATCATCATCATCATCATCATCATCATCATCATCATCATCATCATCATCATCATCATCATCATCATCATCATCATCATCATCATCATCATCATCATCATCATCATCATCATCATCATCATCATCATCATCATCATCATCATCATCATCATCATCATCATCATCATCATCATCATCATCATCATCATCATCATCATCATCATCATCATCATCATCATCATCATCATCATCATCATCATCATCATCATCATCATCATCATCATCATCATCATCATCATCATCATCATCATCATCATCATCATCATCATCATCATCATCATCATCATCATCATCATCATCATCATCATCATCATCATCATCATCATCATCATCATCATCATCATCATCATCATCATCATCATCATCATCATCATCATCATCATCATCATCATCATCATCATCATCATCATCATCATCATCATCATCATCATCATCATCATCATCATCATCATCATCATCATCATCATCATCATCATCATCATCATCATCATCATCATCATCATCATCATCATCATCATCATCATCATCATCATCATCATCATCATCATCATCATCATCATCATCATCATCATCATCATCATCATCATCATCATCATCATCATCATCATCATCATCATCATCATCATCATCATCATCATCATCATCATCATCATCATCATCATCATCATCATCATCATCATCATCATCATCATCATCATCATCATCATCATCATCATCATCATCATCATCATCATCATCATCATCATCATCATCATCATCATCATCATCATCATCATCATCATCATCATCATCATCATCATCATCATCATCATCATCATCATCATCATCATCATCATCATCATCATCATCATCATCATCATCATCATCATCATCATCATCATCATCATCATCATCATCATCATCATCATCATCATCATCATCATCATCATCATCATCATCATCATCATCATCATCATCATCATCATCATCATCATCATCATCATCATCATCATCATCATCATCATCATCATCATCATCATCATCATCATCATCATCATCATCATCATCATCATCATCATCATCATCATCATCATCATCATCATCATCATCATCATCATCATCATCATCATCATCATCATCATCATCATCATCATCATCATCATCATCATCATCATCATCATCATCATCATCATCATCATCATCATCATCATCATCATCATCATCATCATCATCATCATCATCATCATCATCATCATCATCATCATCATCATCATCATCATCATCATCATCATCATCATCATCATCATCATCATCATCATCATCATCATCATCATCATCATCATCATCATCATCATCATCATCATCATCATCATCATCATCATCATCATCATCATCATCATCATCATCATCATCATCATCATCATCATCATCATCATCATCATCATCATCATCATCATCATCATCATCATCATCATCATCATCATCATCATCATCATCATCATCATCATCATCATCATCATCATCATCATCATCATCATCATCATCATCATCATCATCATCATCATCATCATCATCATCATCATCATCATCATCATCATCATCATCATCATCATCATCATCATCATCATCATCATCATCATCATCATCATCATCATCATCATCATCATCATCATCATCATCATCATCATCATCATCATCATCATCATCATCATCATCATCATCATCATCATCATCATCATCATCATCATCATCATCATCATCATCATCATCATCATCATCATCATCATCATCATCATCATCATCATCATCATCATCATCATCATCATCATCATCATCATCATCATCATCATCATCATCATCATCATCATCATCATCATCATCATCATCATCATCATCATCATCATCATCATCATCATCATCATCATCATCATCATCATCATCATCATCATCATCATCATCATCATCATCATCATCATCATCATCATCATCATCATCATCATCATCATCATCATCATCATCATCATCATCATCATCATCATCATCATCATCATCATCATCATCATCATCATCATCATCATCATCATCATCATCATCATCATCATCATCATCATCATCATCATCATCATCATCATCATCATCATCATCATCATCATCATCATCATCATCATCATCATCATCATCATCATCATCATCATCATCATCATCATCATCATCATCATCATCATCATCATCATCATCATCATCATCATCATCATCATCATCATCATCATCATCATCATCATCATCATCATCATCATCATCATCATCATCATCATCATCATCATCATCATCATCATCATCATCATCATCATCATCATCATCATCATCATCATCATCATCATCATCATCATCATCATCATCATCATCATCATCATCATCATCATCATCATCATCATCATCATCATCATCATCATCATCATCATCATCATCATCATCATCATCATCATCATCATCATCATCATCATCATCATCATCATCATCATCATCATCATCATCATCATCATCATCATCATCATCATCATCATCATCATCATCATCATCATCATCATCATCATCATCATCATCATCATCATCATCATCATCATCATCATCAACATCAACATCATCAACATCATCATCAACATCATCATCATCATCATCATCATCATCATCATCATCATCATCATCATCATCATCATCATCATCATCATCATCATCATCATCATCATCAAAATCATAATCATCAAAACCCTCAGCAGCAGCATCAGCAGCATCATAATCGTCATCCTCATCATCCTCATCATCATCATCATCATCATCATCATCATCATCATCATCATCATCATCATCATCATCATCATCATCATCATCATCATCATCATCATCATCATCATCATCATCATCATCATCATCATCATCATCATCATCATCATCATCATCATCATCATCATCATCATCATCATCATCATCATCATCATCATCATCATCATCATCATCATCATCATCATCATCATCATCATCATCATCATCATCATCATCATCATCATCATCATCATCATCATCATCATCATCATCATCATCATCATCATCATCATCATCATCATCATCATCATCATCATCATCATCATCATCATCATCATCATCATCATCATCATCATCATCATCATCATCATTATCATCATCATCACCATCATCATCATCATCATCATCATCATCATCATCATCATCATCATCATCATCATCATCATCATCATCATCATCATCATCATCATCATCATCATCATCATCATCATCATCATCATCATCATCATCATCATCATCATCATCATCATCATCATCATCATCATCATCATCATCATCATCATCATCATCATCATCATCATCATCATCATCATCATCATCATCATCATCATCATCATCATCATCATCATCATCATCATCATCATCATCATCATCATCATCATCATCATCATCATCATCATCATCATCATCATCATCATCATCATCATCATCATCATCATCATCATCATCATCATCATCATCATCATCATCATCATCATCATCATCATCATCATCATCATCATCATCATCATCATCATCATCATCATCATCATCATCATCATCATCATCATCATCATCATCATCATCATCATCATCATCATCATCATCATCATCATCATCATCATCATCATCATCATCATCATCATCATCATCATCATCATCATCATCATCATCATCATCATCATCATCATCATCATCATCACATCATCATCATCATCATCATCATCATCATCATCATCATCATCATCATCATCATCATCATCATCATCATCATCATCATCATCATCATCATCATCATCATCATCATCATCATCATCATCATCATCATCATCATCATCATCATCATCATCATCATCGTCATCATCATCATCATCATCCACATCATCATCATCATCATCATCATCATCATCATCATCATCATCATCATCATCATCATCATCATCATCATCATCATCATCATCATCATCATCATCATCATCATCATCATCATCATCATCATCATCATCATCATCATCATCATCATCATCATCATCATCATCATCATCATCATCATCATCATCATCATCATCATCATCATCATCATCATCATCATCATCATCATCATCATCATCATCATCATCATCATCATCATCATCATCATCATCATCATCATCATCATCATCATCATCATCATCATCATCATCATCATCATCATCATCATCATCATCATCATCATCATCATCATCATCATCATCATCATCATCATCATCATCATCATCATCATCATCATCATCATCATCATCATCATCATCATCATCATCATCATCATCATCATCATCATCATCATCATCATCATCATCATCATCATCATCATCATCATCATCATCATCATCATCATCATCATCATCATCATCATCATCATCATCATCATCATCATCATCATCATCATCATCATCATCATCATCATCATCATCATCATCATCATCATCATCATCATCATCATCATCATCATCATCATCATCATCATCATCATCATCATCATCATCATCATCATCATCATCATCATCATCATCATCATCATCATCATCATCATCATCATCATCATCATCATCATCATCATCATCATCATCATCATCATCATCATCATCATCATCATCATCATCATCATCATCATCATCATCATCATCATCATCATCATCATCATCATCATCATCATCATCATCATCATCATCATCATCATCATCATCATCATCATCATCATCATCATCATCATCATCATCATCATCATCATCATCATCATCATCATCATCATCATCATCATCATCATCATCATCATCATCATCATCATCATCATCATCATCATCATCATCATCATCATCATCATCATCATCATCATCATCATCATCATCATCATCATCATCATCATCATCATCATCATCATCATCATCATCATCATCATCATCATCATCATCATCATCATCATCATCATCATCATCATCATCATCATCATCATCATCATCATCATCATCATCATCATCATCATCATCATCATCATCATCATCATCATCATCATCATCATCATCATCATCATCATCATCATCATCATCATCATCATCATCATCATCATCATCATCATCATCATCATCATCATCATCATCATCACCACCATCATCTTCATCATCATCATCATCATCAAAACCCGCAGCAGCAGCATCATCAGCATCATTATGATCATCATCATCATCATCATCATCATCATCATCATCATCATCATCATCATCATCATCATCATCATCATCATCATCATCATCATCATCATCATCATCATCATCATCATCATCATCATCATCATCATCATCATCATCATCATCATCATCATCATCATCATCATCATCATCATCATCATCATCATCATCATCATCATCATCATCATCATCATCATCATCATCATCATCATCATCATCATCATCATCATCATCATCATCATCATCATCATCATCATCATCATCATCATCATCATCATCATCATCATCATCATCATCATCATCATCATCATCATCATCATCATCATCATCATCATCATCATCATCATCATCATCATCATCATCATCATCATCATCATCATCATCATCATCATCATCATCATCATCATCATCATCATCATCATCATCATCATCATCATCATCATCATCATCATCATCATCATCATCATCATCATCATCATCATCATCATCATCATCATCATCATCATCATCATCATCATCATCATCATCATCATCATCATCATCATCATCATCATCATCATCATCATCATCATCATCATCATCATCATCATCATCATCATCATCATCATCATCATCATCATCATCATCATCATCATCATCATCATCATCATCATCATCATCATCATCATCATCATCATCATCATCATCATCATCATCATCATCATCATCATCATCATCATCATCATCATCATCATCATCATCATCATCATCATCATCATCATCATCATCATCATCATCATCATCATCATCATCATCATCATCATCATCATCATCATCATCATCATCATCATCATCATCATCATCATCATCATCATCATCATCATCATCATCATCATCATCATCATCATCATCATCATCATCATCATCATCATCATCATCATCATCATCATCATCATCATCATCATCATCATCATCATCATCATCATCATCATCATCATCATCATCATCATCATCATCATCATCATCATCATCATCATCATCATCATCATCATCATCATCATCATCATCATCATCATCATCATCATCATCATCATCATCATCATCATCATCATCATCATCATCATCATCATCATCATCATCATCATCATCATCATCATCATCATCATCATCATCATCATCATCATCATCATCATCATCATCATCATCATCATCATCATCATCATCATCATCATCATCATCATCATCATCATCATCATCATCATCATCATCATCATCATCATCATCATCATCATCATCATCATCATCATCATCATCATCATCATCATCATCATCATCATCATCATCATCATCATCATCATCATCATCATCATCATCATCATCATCATCATCATCATCACATCATCATCATCATCATCATCATCATCATCATCATCATCATCATCATCATCATCATCATCATCATCATCATCATCATCATCATCATCATCATCATCATCATCATCATCATCATCATCATCATCATCCATCATCATCATCATCATCATCATCATCATCATCATCATCATCATCATCATCATCATCATCATCATCATCATCATCATCATCATCATCATCATCCTCATCATCATCATCATCATCATCATCATCATCATCATCATCATCATCATCATCATCATCATCATCATCATCATCATCATCATCATCATCATCATCATCATCATCATCATCATCATCATCATCATCATCATCATCATCATCATCATCATCATCATCATCATCATCATCATCATCATCATCATCATCATCATCATCATCATCATCATCATCATCATCATCATCATCATCATCATCATCATCATCATCATCATCATCATCATCATCATCATCATCATCATCATCATCATCATCATCATCATCATCATCATCATCATCATCATCATCATCATCATCATCATCATCATCATCATCATCATCATCATCATCATCATCATCATCATCATCATCATCATCATCATCATCATCATCATCATCATCATCATCAACATCATCATCATCATCATCTATCATCTCATCATCCTTCATGCTTCCGCTGTGATAGACCATCAAATGATCGCGGTGGCGTTCTACTTTACATAAAGTCTTCCTTGTGTGGGAGACTAGTGAGCGCCTATCAAAGCGCTGATGGTCTATGTGAGCAGTTATGGTGTTCGATACACCTCAGACGCTGCGAGTTGCACGTGGGCGTGGTATATCGCAGCCCACTGAGCCGCAGTTTGGACTGGTTGCCGCATGTCCGCAACCACATGAGTCGTCCGATGTTCCTACTCATGGGCGATTTCAACTTGCCCCGAATACAGTGGCCTGAAGCTGAACTTCTCCCCGGCCACTGTGAAGTCGAGAGGAAGTTTACGGAGTTGCTATTTGAAACTGGGGCCACACAGCACATCAACCAACCGACACGCATTACTGCGCGCGCAACTCCATCATGCTTAGACCTGCTGTTGACTAGCTGTGAGCAGCGTGTACATAACATTCAAGTCTTAGAGCCTCTGGGAGCGAGTGACCACTCAGTGATCATAGGCAGTTTAGAACTACCGCTACCGTATCCTCTCCCACTAGAGTCAGCCTTCAACTATTGGAAGGCGGACTTTAATGGCCTCATTCGAGCAGCGAGCCAGATAGACTGGTCTTTACCACAGGATTCATCTATTGAAACCTGTTGGGCTATCATTAAAGAGGGAGTGAAATCGTTGTGCGCCCGATTTGTGCCCCTCAAATTTCGGAAAGTTGGGCCAGTCAAACCACATTGGTTTGACAAAGAGTACAACAAAATGGCCCGACGGCGACGTAGACTATGGAACAAATTCGTGTTATCTGGCTCTGATGAGGACTACAATGCCTACAAGGTACAACGAAATCGCTGCAACAACGCGAAAACAAGCAAACGCAGAAGCTTCGAAGAGGAGCTTGCAACTGCCGCAAAAACTGCTCCCAAGAGGATCTTCGCATATGTGAAGCGGCGCCTAAGACCTATAGCTAGTATTCCCAGTGTTAGAAGGCTCAGAAGGACAGCCTCTAACCTCGAGTACAGATCGTGCGTCAGCATTGGCAACGCACTTCGCCTCCGTATTCGCAAGTGACCAGGTGTCTGTAATGAGTTCGACGAGCACCGCTCCAGCCGAACTTAACAGCCTGGACTGCAATATTGAGGATGTACGCAAGATTCTAGCAAATCTTGACGGGACGAAACCTGCTGGGCCAGATGGTATACACCCACTAATCCTCAAGTCATTATCGACCATAATTGCACCTTCTGTAACTGAACTGTTTAACAGGTCACTATCCACTGGTCTACTACCGGACGACTGGAAATGCTCAGTCGTAAAGCCTATCCCGAAAGGTGGTAACCCAAGCAAAGTGGATAACTACCGGCCGATCTGCCTGACGGCAGTTTTGGCAAAGACGCTCGAGAAGATCGTGAAGAAGAGCCTTCTGCAACTTCTCGAGTCGAAAAACCTGTTAACCTCCGCACAGCATGGTTTCCTGAAAGGTCGTTCGTGCATCACCAACCTACTGTTGACGAGGCACGAATGGTTACAAGCACTGAACAAAGGCCAATCGGTTGACGTCATTTACATTGACTTCAGTAAGGCTTTTGACAAGGTTAACCATGCAGTGCTCCTTGACAGACTGAGGATGTGCGGTGTTGGTGGTTCGCTGCACAAATGGATCAGCAATTTCCTTATTGATCGGAAGTGGAGAGTCCAGGTGGACAACCATCTAACAGACTGGTATCCATCGAGCAGCGGCGTGCCCCAAGGCACTGTACTGGGCCCGATATTGTTTCTAATCCATATAAACGATGTGCCTCAGCTACTACAATCACATTGTGCTTTGTTCGCAGATGACTTGAAAGTGTGGAGAGTAATCCGCACACTCAATGATTGCGATTTACTTCAGCAGGATCTCGACCGCCTCTCAACATGGTCTGCAGAGGTTAACCTTCCGATCAACCCTGCCAAGTCGCAATTCATGAGGTTGGGTAAGTGTGATCACGGCCGAACGTACACAGTGGCTGGACAACCGTTGCATCCCGCTCCTTTCGTGCGCGACCTCGGTGTACTCTCACGCTGCGACCTAAAGTCCATTGACAACACGAATAGGCTGTACCAAAACAGCCTTCGTATGCTTTGGGCTCTCAGGCGCAGCTTTAGCACTTGGTCCGAAGAGATTGCCACTCGCCTCTTCGTCTCGATAATACGACCAATGCTAGAGTACGGCACTCCCGCATACTGTCCCATCACCCGGGGCGAAGTAGAAAAGCTTGAGCGGGTGCAGCATGTAGCCACTAGGCTGATTCCCAACTTACGAGGTATGCCATACGAAGACCGATGTAAGAAACTAGGGTTATACACCCTATCTTATCGTCGGCTGAGGGTTGACCTCATCATGACGCACCGGATATTACATCTGGGTGATTACCCCATGTTGAGACAACTACTTCATCTGCGCACACCAAGCTGCACGCGAGGACACCGGTATAAACTTATCGTCCCGGATTTGAAGCGGGTCGCCCATCAACTCTGTTTCGAACGCAGAGTGGTGAATGTCTGGAACGACCTGCCTCAGCATATAGTAGAAGCGAACACAGTGGCTAAATTCAAGATGCTACTAGACAAACAATTTGCAGAGGCAAAGTACAGAGAGCGAAACGATAAATAAAAAGTTCATGTCCGAAAACGACGAATGATGCAGCTACACAGAGCAAACTCTACTCGCTGCTTCGCACCAGTTCTCAGTTCTCAGTTCTCATCATCATCATCATCATCATCATCATCATCATCATCATCATCATCATCATCATCATCATCATCATCATCATCATCATCATCATCATCATCATCATCATCATCATCATCATCATCATCATCATCATCATCATCATCATCATCATCATCATCATCATCATCATCATCATCATCATCATCATCATCATCATCATCATCATCATCATCATCATCATCATCATCATCATCATCATCATCATCATCATCATCATCATCATCATCATCATCATCATCATCATCATCATCATCATCATCATCATCATCATCATCATCATCATCATCATCATCATCATCATCATCATCATCATCATCATCATCATCATCATCATCATCATCATCATCATCATCATCATCATCATCATCATCATCATCATCATCATCATCATCATCATCATCATCATCATCATCATCATCATCATCATCATCATCATCATCATCATCATCATCATCATCATCATCATCATCATCATCATCATCATCATCATCATCATCATCATCATCATCATCATCATCATCATCATCATCATCATCATCATCATCATCATCATCATCATCATCATCATCATCATCATCATCATCATCATCATCATCATCATCATCATCATCATCATCATCATCATCATCATCATCATCATCATCATCATCATCATCCTCATCATCATCATCATCATCATCATCATCATCATCATCATCAATCATCATCATCATCATCATCATCATCATCATCATCATCATCATCATCATCTATCATCATCATCATCATCATCATCATCATCCATCATCATCATCATCATCATCATCATCATCATCATCATCATCATCATCATCATCATCATCATCATCATCATCATCATCATCATCATCATCATCATCATCATCATCATCATCATCATCATCATCATCATCATCATCATCATCATCATCATCATCATCATCATCATCATCATCATCATCATCATCATCATCATCATCATCATCATCATCATCATCATCATCATCATCATCATCATCATCATCATCATCATCATCATCATCATCATCA
>CALYDF020008046.1:0-11991 GCA_944474145.2 Dicrocoelium dendriticum | reverse complement strand
CTGACATTGCTTATGAAGTCCTCATGGTACCGGTAAACGAAAAGTGTGCACTTACCAGCCGTCATTTAAAAGCACTACGAGAGCTAAGAAATAAGCGAGTGGTTGTACTAAAACCGGACAAAGGTTTAGGAGCAGTTGTCATGAACAAGAGCGATTATGTACAAAAAATGCTAAACACTAAGTGATGATAGCAAGTTTCAACGTAACGACCGGATAGAATGTCTGACAGAGTTAGAGGCCCGTATAACCCGACACCTTGAAACGCTTCTCCTACATCGTGTAATTGACGAAACCATGTAGTGTATGGGAAAACACGCTCTTTCAGTAGTTTGGCCGAAGTTGCGCTTAGCCTTCGTGACATAGCAGCTCTTGTTGAATGTGGCGCCTCAGAAGGAGACGGAACAGTGCAGCTACCCAGTTAGCTGTACGCGACCACCACAAGCGCTGGTGGCTGTGTGAGAGATCGGCTCGAGTGAAGGCTTGCCAAGGGATCGCCAATCCTCAGAGTATCGTGATGTCCGATGCAGTGTCCAACTGCAATCGGACAGACTGACCATTGATCAAGACATCGAGGAAGTTTCTACGATCCGCAGCATTGATCTGGAACGTGGCCAGCAGGCTCAGGGTGCTGTCAGCCGACCTAGGTTCGGGTTTGTGTCTGGGTCGGAACCGCTTTTTAGATCGTGGGAGGAGGACAGCCCAGTTTTGGCCCCCTTTGAAGTTGTAGGATGGTATTAACCGTCCCGGTGCCCCACCCTACCACAACGTTGGCATCGGTGCTGGCGCAAATTGCAGTCTCGGCTAGAAATGTTAGGCACCGTAGAATCGGCACGAGCAGGGTGGTGACTTCACTCGGTCGGGTTGTGTGGGGCGCACGGACGATTGCTTCCTAGATGCTGCGGCTGCCTTTACCGTACCAGATGTGGCAGTGTTTTAGACCATGGCAGAGTCGTACTTCAGGTTCATCAGCGTTTGACATCTTTCGGCCAGGTTTTGGATTTTGACAGAGGTATCCTGCTGTAGCTTGGACAGGAGGCGCATTCGGATATCGGCATCGTGCGCAGACTGGAGACCAAAGACGAAGGTCAAGCATTTGCATTGATCCTACGTAAACGAACCAAGTTGAAAGCTTTCGCATTCGCAGATGACCACGCCCGTGTACGTCATGAAGTCCTCGGCATCACACTTGGCCTGCTGCGGACATTGGTACCGGGCAATGGACAGAGAGAACTGCTCGTCCGAAATCTGGGACGAGGTTAGGATCGTGTAGCAGAAGTTAACGTCTCGTGGGGTTCTTCGGCAAGATGAACTTCGTATAGCGCTGGTGTTCGAGCGTACCCAGTTTGCGCAAAAATAGCCGGACCTTCAACGCGTCATCCAAGCAATCCAGGTCCTCGTACTGCTTATACCAAGAATCGAACGTTACTTCAGTCTTGGCATCGAACAGTAATTAACGGATGCCGCTAACCACATGGTCCACTGATTGAGAATTGCCAATCGCACCTGCATGAAGGGAAGAACTGGGAACATGGTAGGTTAGAACGGACAACATTTCGAGTTGCTGCTACACCATAGGTTTCAAGTCGGACTACTCATCCGTCACGGCTCAAAACCTATGCCGCCGCCACTGTAGTGGATTTTGGCTGACCTGGTCGTGTTAGCATGACAGTTACGCGTGACCTGAGCACGGTCCCTATTCACGAACGTATTCTGGTAACCCGCTGAGACCTCGGAAACAGACAACGATGCACACAGGACCGTGGGACTGCACCTTACACATTTCGTTGATTCGTTGCATCGGTCACGCTTGAAGCTGCATCGCGTGCGTCATGTGACACGTTGCAGTGTGCACTCGTATGAGCCATACTCATGAACCGTGTTCGCGACGTGAGATCACGTGTTCGCCTTGCCACTGAGCGCAATGTTACAGTGACTAACGTAGCGGTGAAGTTAACTCCACGGACGCCGCGGATTTTTGGATCAACGTGTGCAGGATACTACTTTTGCCTCAGATTACTGTGTTAGCAGCGTTTTATCTGTGTGAATTGTGCACCATTATTCTTCTTTTGGCGTATTTTCCAAGCGGTGCAAATTTGGGAGCTATTCTTTGGCTTATTCCGGAGATCTCACTGATTTGCCATACTGCCATCTCTGTCTGCCATCTTGGATTTGCTCTAGCTTGTGATGCCGTCTCAAGATACTTGTGGTTCGTGTTCGAAAGTTGTGGGAAATAAGGCTCATGCACTTCGATGCTTCAGCTGTGATGTTTTGTTTCATATTTCGTGCATCGGCTTATCCGTTGACGTGTTTCGAAAATCGTTCGACATCCGACATCGGTTTTTTCAAGTTATATGTGATAAATGTCGCGGTACAAGACATCAGAATACGCAGCGACCGCAAACAACTACGGGAAAATCTCTCTTTCAGATAGAAACAAACCGTTCACCACGTGGGATCAAACGCCCTCGTCAAAGTACCTCTGTCACCTCGCCTTCTATTGTCTCTCCGCGATCTGCACCACCACCAGCGTCTTCGACCCCGGCCGAACCCCAGGTTCAATGTTTCCCACCGATGGAAGACTCAGACTCAGAAGCTACGAAATGCCGCTTCACTGATCGGTCCGTGAATTTCTCAGAGCCTGTCTGTGAACTTCTGAATACCGAGGATCCATGGACCACTCAAAAGCGCAAGGGCCCACGTAATCGAGTTCAGACGTCACCTGCTGATAAACAACTACCCAATCAGTTAAGCGCCTCTAGTTCTGCTCCCATAGGTTCATCACTGATTTCGCTGAGGCGTCATAATCTCATGGTCTTCCACGTACCGAAGTCAAAAGATGAAAACCCTCAGATACGTTATGATCACGATGTTGAGTTCCTCCAGGGGCTCATCGATAGACTCTTGGATGTGGGCGAGGACAGTGTGACGATTAAACAAGTAATCCGACTTGGCCAGAAAACTAACCAGTCATGTCGACCTCTGAGGATCACTTTTGCAAATCCTAACATGCCGCAGCTCATACTGTCTCGTCTGTCAAGGCTCAAAGGCATAAAAGTTCACATCCGCCGAGATTTGGAACCCGAGGACAGGGATCGTTTGAAGACTGCGGTCATTGAGCTCAAACGCCGTACAGAGGAAGGTGAGACTGACTTACAAGTTGTAAATTTTCGGGTGATCAAGAAGGGTGTACGAACCCGTATCAACCGGTTGCTCAACCTCCAGGCACGTCCCGCAGTACCTCCCAGGACCTCCGTGTCGCATTCGCCAACGTGTGCAGCCTAATGAACAAACGTGACGAACTGTGCCGCTTCGCTGTCTCGGAGCGGCCGGACATTTTAGGACTTGCAGAGACATGGCTGAACTCCGACATCATACCCCAAGAAGTCGTGTTGTCAGGATACTCTTGTTTCCGATGCCACCGGAAATCAAAGGCTCACGGTGGTGTTCTGTTGTACATAAAATCGTCACTATCTGGCAAACTTATCAGTACCTATCGGAGCGAGGATAGTTTATGCGAGCCATTGTGGTGCACAATCCGTCTCAGGCGCGCAGAACTAATTGTGGGGGTTATCTACCGGAGCCCATTAAACCGTTGCTGCGATTGGATACCACATGTACAGATGCACATGAGCCGCCCTCAGTTCTTACTGATGGGGGATCTAAATTTACCTAAGATAATTTGGCCAGATGTTCGACTTCTTCCCGGTCATGGCAACGTTGAGGCTCAATTCGCTAAAATGACTATTGAAATTGGGGCAACGCAACATGTCATCCAACCGACGCGCGTAACTCCGTACTCGGCATCTTGTCTGGACCTAATGTTTACGAGCTGCGAGCAGAAGCTAAAAGAGATCAGAGTCATCGAACCTCTGGCGAACAGTGACCACTGCTCTATTGTAGCAAGCTTAGAACTGTCGTTACCATATTACAAGCAACAGAAGCCGACATTCAACTATTGGAAGACGGACTTCAACGGACTCGTCCAAGCCGCAAGTCAGACTGATTGGACACTACCACAGGATGCGTCACTTGAGGCGTGGTGGTCATTAATAAAGGGAAGCTTAACTCGCTCTGTACTCGGTTCGTTCCCCTTAAGTATCCAAAAATCGGACCTGTCAAACCGCATTGGTTTGATAGGGAATACAGACAGTTAGCGCGACGACGTCGTAAACTTTGGGATAGATACATCAGCTCGGGTTGTGATGAAGATTACGCGGTGTACAGGAAACAGCGTAACTTATGTAACGCCGCAAAGATCAAGAAACGCCGGCAATTCGAAGAGGAGCTAGCATCTTCGGCCACAACTGCACCCAAGCGAATATTTGCCTACTTGAAACGTCAACTGAAACCTGGAGACGACCTACCGGTCTTAGAGAGCTTAGACGGGAAGACACTCATTTCAAGCGCGGAGCGCGCGGACGCCCTGGCTACGCACTTCCTCACTGTATTTTCCAGTAAACCGGCGGCTGTTCCAGTACCGGCACAGGTTGCGAAAGTCTTGCTCGACAGCCTACAATGTGATGCAGTCGAAGTACATCAGCTACTCGTCAACCTCAATGGTGCAAAGCCCCCCGGGCCAGACGGACTTCATCCACTAATACTCAAGTCCCTGTCGATTATCATCTCACCAGTTGTGACAAACCTTTTCAATAGATCGCTCTCTGAAGGATCCGTCCCGAACGACTGGAAATGCTCGATAGTTAAACCGCTTCCCAAGGGTGGTGATCCGAGTAAAATAGAGAACTATAGACCGATCTGTTTGACTTCGGTATTATCCAAAGTTCTCGAGAAGGTTGTGAAAAAGTGTCTGCTGTCGTTCTTCGAATCGATGGACGTATTGACGCCAGCGCAACACGGCTTTACGAAAGGGCGATCCTGCATCACCAACTTGATGTACGCAAACCACCAGTGGGTTCGAGCTCTCAATGAACAGAAGGATGTTGACGTGGTGTACATCGACTTTAGTAAGGCGTTTGACAGAGTGAACCACGAGGTACTCCTTCGTAAACTGAGGACATACGGAATCGGTGGCACGTTACTTCAGTGGATACAAGAGTTTATTGTGGGACGAAAGTTTAGAGTACAGGTCAATGACTATCTGACAGAATGGTTCCCATCGACCAGTGGCGTGCCTCAAGGAACTGTACTTGGGCCAGCATTATTTCTTATTCATATCAACGATCTTCCGCAGCAGCTCCAGTCACCATGTGCCCTGTTTGCAGATGATTTGAAAATCTGGAGGATCATTGAAACCAGGACGACTGCGCTCGCCTCCAGCATGACTTAGAGCGACTGTCAACGTGGTCCACTGAAATGCAACTCCCTCTTAACGCAAGCAAGTCGGAGTTCATCAGTATCACCAGACGTCCAGCCACTCGATCATACACCTTGGACGGCCAGTTGCTCCATCCCAACACATCTGTCAGAGACTTAGGAGTTCTCTCACGACATGATTTAAGATCACTAGAAAATACAGAGAAATTGTACCGTGCGGGACTTCGTATGCTCTGGGCATTAAAATGCAGTTTCTCCACATGGTCCGAAGAAACCGTCCCTCGTCTATTCACCTCGCTCATTAGACCAATCCTTGAATACGGTGCCCCAGCTTACCATCCGATAACCCAATGGGAAACTGAAAAACTGGAGAAAATACAGCATATCGCAACTAGAATGATACCAAGTCTACGAAAGCTTCCATATGAAAAACGTTGTGAAAAGCTCGGGCTCTACACACTATCCTATCGCCGAGTAAGAATTGATCTTATTATGACCCATCGAGTACTACACTTGAATCACTTCCCCATACTGCGGCCAATATTTCACCTGCGAGAACCCTGTAACACCCGAGGACATCGTTACAAACTCAGGGTCCCCAGCATGAACAAAGTATCACATCAGCTTTGTATCGAACGAAGAATCGTAAACTTATGGAATACACTACCAGAAGGATTAATAGAGGCCGATTCTGTGAAGTCTTTTAAAACCCGTATCGACGATTATTTTGGAAACCTGTGCTTTTGTGAAACGATGCACATACAGTGCCCAAAGAAGACATTGTATGTCCGGAAATAATGACGCTAGTGCAAATTTCTAACCGAACACGGATAAACGATTAACGGACCAGACACAACTGCTGATAATTCACAAGTAAACTTTGATTTTTCGTAATTCGATAGAGTTGTACAGAAACCTCTCTACTCGCTCTTAAATACAGTCTCAGTCTCAGTCTCATTGACAAGCCAACTGCGCAGTTAGTACGACAGCTTGTTCTGCTCCGAATGTCACAAAAAGGCACGACGAAGTTGAAGAATATAATGAGACTTATGAGGAGGGACACGACTGGAAGCATGTTGCGCACATAACTGTAGAAGTAAGATTCCGCAAACGCGTGGTCGGCCTTCATGACAATGCACCGATTGTTACATAAAGGTGCTCGTACGCGGCACTCGGCGGAGAAGAATATAATACTTAAGACTTATGAACAGGGACGCGACTGGAAGCATGTTGTACTCATACTGAACGTAAACGTGATTAGTGCCGCACGAACAGTAGACTTAAGATTCCGCAAACGCGTGGTCTGCCTTCATCGCAATGCGTTTGCATTCCGCATTGTGTAATGACATACCACTTATTGACAGACATACAGGTTTCTCACCACTAGCACCACTGCAGTTGCCGTCCCGACTCTTTAGAACAATGGAACAATGGTATATGACGGGTAAAAATGCATACACTTAACGAGTCCCGCAGGTTGGCAATAGAAATACTAACAAATTGGCAAACCACATAAGTGGTTGAAGTAAAGAGTGTCAGTGAGATAAAAGGTAGAAGTATAACAGTTTTAGGGGGATAAAGTGGTACGACGCAAAACTGGCTAAGAAATTGTTATCCTTGGTGATGGTAGCAAATAAAAATGGAGTACTCACCGGTTCGCACAGATTTACGACCGAGAATTTGGGGTAAAAATCCAAAGAGGCTGGTCAGCCTAAATATATACAAGCGTTTTCGTTCATAAAACAAAGCGCAGGGCGCTCAGTGCGACGTCCAATCGTTTTTTAAACGTATCTAATGTGGGGGCACAAACAACTGAGTTTGGAAGAGCGTTCCAGGGCCCGCAGACCCGGAGGGAAAAATAGGTTCTCCGACAGTCTAGACGACTGTACTGTTGGATCAGCTTTAAACTGTTACCGCGAAGGTTAGTGTTCGGGCTGAGCTTTAAGAGGTGGCGGCATACGTGACTGGGATCGCTCAATATCTGGTACACTAGTATGAGGTCTCCACGAAGTCGCCGGTACCGTCCGCTGAACTCTCCGAGTATCTCCAGTCGTTCCTGGTAAGGAGTGTGGCGCAAGCCCTTGACGATTTTCGTTGCTCGACGCTGTGGGGTCTCAAGCGCTGCAAGGTCACGTTTTAGCCAGGGTTGCCAGGCCTGGATTGCATATTCGACGTGAGGACGCACGTAGGCATTCAGCATCAAAGAGAAGATGGATGGATCCAAAATTCCGAATGCTCTTCGCAGGAGTCCAACGTGCTGGTTGCCCCTTTTAGAAGCGGAATTTGACTGTTTGGAACACCCGAGGTCTTCCTGTACCAGAACACCCAAGTCGCGTTCCTGAGTGGTGGTCTTCAGATCGTGTGCCCCAGGCCTGTAGACGTGGACTTGTCGATGGCGGATATGAACAACGCGACATTTGTCCACATTAAACGGCAGGGCGTTTCTCACCGACCAATTCCAGGCCTCATTCAAGTCACGCTGTAGGACTTCATGGTCGTCCGATCGTTTTATCGCCCGCCAAACCTTGAGGTCGTCCGCGAAGAGTAAGAATTTCGACGTAATAACTCTTACTAGATCGTTAATGAAAAGCAGGAACAAACGAGGCCCAAGTACCGAACCCTGCGGTACGCCGCATCCCACTCGAATCGGATCGGAAAAGGATGATCGAACTCTAACTACTAACTGCCGTTCAGAGAGAAAGTTACCGATCCATCCTAACAACGGGTCTCCGATACCGTACTGTTGGAGTTTAATGAGCAGGATTCGATGATCCAGGCGATCGAAGGCTTTCGAAAAGTCCAAGAATGCAACATCGACTCCTGTTCCCTCATCGACAGTCTCGGTCCAGTTGTCACGAGCTATCAGCAGATTCGTCGTACATGAACGATGTTGACAAAACCCATGCTGTTCTGGCGCAATTATGCCGTAGTTTTCCAAGTATCCCATTAACGCATCTGCTATCACCGCTTCCATGACTTTGGCGATCACAGGCAGAAGCGTTACGGGGCGGTAATTGACAGGATCCGATCGACTTCCTGCTTTGTATATGGGCGTTATTACACCTTGTTTCCACCTCGAAGGTACGATGTTCTCATCGAAACAGCGCTGAAAAATGCAGCTAGTGGTTCGGCCAAGTGGATGGCAGCTACCTGTAATGTTTTCGGGTGAATGTTATCGGCCCCGGGAGAGCTGTGTGGACGCAAGGATAGCAGCTTTTGCAGCACCATTTCTGCAGTGAACGTGACGTTGGATAAAACGGGCGGTGGGGTAACTAGTGGCGGAATATATGTCGAGGCTTGTACACCTTGGAAGATTGGGGAGTACTGGGCCCGTAATGCGTTGGCCGCCTCTTTCGCAGTATGTGTATACCCATTGGTCGTATTAAGTGGTGGGATTCCCCGTTGCACCTTGCGAAGTCCATTCACATGTTTGTAAAGAAGCTTTTTGTTCGAACAGAATCGTTTGGCTAGCTCCTGCTGATGCGTTCTCTTGTCTTCGCGAACCAAAAGCACACAGTAGTTGCGATGCGAAACGTATTCCGTCCAGTTTTCTGCGCTGGGGTTGCTTTTATACGTGCGCCATGCCCTATCCCTTAGAGTCATGCATTTTCGCGTCCGACTTCGCAAGAATGATTTCGCTGTGCGGGGATGTTGGGGCCGGATCATGTATGATACCGGAGAACATCAACTCTACTGCACCAGAGAAAACTTGATCAGCTAGGATGAGCTGATACAAACCGCTTCTTATGCTATTCCTTAACGCTACATTCCATGCGGTTTTACTCCCTTTAAATTTAATTCATATCAGATGTCTTCTGTTTAAAACCGAGAGCAAAATTATTTACTGGTGTGACGTCAGGAGCTATTTTCGTAATTTTCCCCACAAATTGATTAATTCGTAATATTGTTCTGCAATCCCCTTCGCTACATTTGTTCTCCAGTGCTAATCATTTCCCCCTCTTTTCTGAAACTAACAGTCCAGAAACATATACTTGAATTCAAGGATGGCAATAACTGATTCCCTACGCGACTTTTGCCTATGGACAACTTGTACAGTCATCTGTCTCCGGGTGTCACGCTACACAATTTATCGTATGATCGGCTCGATCGATTTCTACGCCGATGTACAAAACATACCTGCCTATTTCTTACATTAACGATATAGTACCTCTTTCACAGAATTCTTCTTTTCCATATTCTTCCTTATTTCATAGTTGGCCACGACTGGGCTGATCTCCTGTGGTGACGGATTACAGCTTCCAGATTATAAAAGACGTTACCTATGCAAGGCAAATTGCCACCAACTGTCTGGCGTATAAAAAAGTGCCATAATAGAATGATCCGCATGACGGACTGGCCTGAGCCTTCATGGCCCATAATACATGTTCAAAAACAGCTCTAAAAAGAACAGAGCATATGATATACAGGTGATGGCTCATATGCTACTATGCCACACCGGCACACGGCCAGTTATTGCATGGAAGTGCGAGCGAAACCTTTCGAGGGAATACCTTGCATGGAAGCAGGTCCCCTGGGGATGGTTCCACGAGTGGCCGTATTACTTTAACTGGACATCTGTTTAAATTTGCGTACGTTATTATTCCTGCTTTTTATGTTCTTTAATGCCTTAATCCTGCCAATTAGTTTAGTACCTGCTTTGGATCCATTGTAAAAAGCGTGAACAAATTGATTATTTTTTTGCGATCTTGTTGTACACATTGATCAGACCACATAGTTGGACTGCACCTCGAAACACCGAGGAATATAACATTTATTTATTCATTTATTTGAGGCTTCTATGACTAGTGACGTGATGGTGTTCGCAAATGTCTCCCAGGCTAGTTCTGGGGTGCAGTTAGCTAGAAACATCCAACTGGTATTCTCAACTAAGGCAGACAGAACGTGGTAATGGGTAACAGATTGCCTCGTTTCGAGCTCCGCAGCTGGATATTTGGCGTAGCAGATGTAATCGAACTGCAAAGTCACGTGATCGCTACGGCCCAAAGGACTGCACACCTTTAGTCCATCGACCATGAGCTCTTCGTTAGTGAGCACTAGATCTAATATCGATGGGTTGTTTCCTGTTCTGAACCTGGTTGAACGGTGACGTGGTTATACAAGAAGGTGCTAGAGAGTAGCTCTTGCAAATATGCCTTGAACACCTCTGTCTCGGATGCTGGATTTTCCAAGTCATGGGTGTTGAAATCTCCTTCAACGAGGATGTGGCTGTACTTCTGATTAAGCACGGAGCGAAAAGCGGAGATAAGTCTGTTGTCCCTTTCCGGAGTGGATTTCGGTGGTCGGTAAACCACAGAGAGAAGGCATACGTCGTTGCGTTCCAACCACAGTTTGCACCAAAGGACGTCGGTGACACAAGTCTGGGGATCGTCTATGAGCTCACAACGAAGGTTCGTTCGGAAATAAATGAGCACGCCACCGCCCTTGCCCGTTCTGTCGTTCCGGAGAAGTGACATACCCGGTATGGCAATCTCAGCGTCTGTGATTTCGCCGCTCAGCCAGGTTTCGGTGATCATTATGATGTCTCGAGGCTCCGAAGCCAAACGGTGACGGAGTTCTACCAACTTACTTATGAGGCCTTGTGCATTAGTATACATGCAGGATAGTGCTTTTGTAACCAAGAGTGAGCTAGCACAGGTTGTGGTAGAAATGGAGTTTGTGCCGACCGTTAACGGGTCGGCCATTAACCGTTTTTTTTGTGGTGACGTTTGCCTTTGAGTTTGCTTTCGGTTAGACGACTGATCGCGGCCTTCCGGGCCCTGCTGGTCCCCGTGTTCAGCCGTGTTTCGTGGGATATTGCGGTTGTTGATAAATCCATGCCTTCACAAAGTTGCATGAGTGGATGGTTCAACAATTTGATCGCTCCCCGTGAGTCGTTGGTAATTTGTGGCAGCGTACCTGATGCCTTGAACCGAATTTCAGCTGGCAGCTTCATGCGGAATTTGGACCAGTTTTCCAAGGCGAGCGGTAACATAAACTCAGATTGAAGCACCACCTTCATAAGTCTGGGACCGTTCCCTTTGTAGTTGGGTGAAAATGGAATCCTGGTCAACCGCTTAGCGATGATATTATTGAGGGAGATTTCGTGGCGGATGTAACTCCATTGCTCCCGGTCATGTGCATCCGCTGCATCAGAGGTTGAATTTTGGAGCTCAGGAACCCCGTACACAATTATCGTCCGTTTCGCCTCGGCTTTACGAACTTCTTCACGGTTGCTCATCTTTTTCGGACGTTCGTTCCAGGGGATATCAGGAAGTATACGCGCCTCGAGTGATGAATGACAAAGCCTGTTGGACGATAATAGAACTGCCTCTGTGTCCTTGATGGAGTTTAGTGTCACCCGGAGAAGTCGGGGTTCACCGTAGTGCGCTGAATTTGGATGACGTGTGACTCGTCTCAGCATTGCAGGTTCAACCGAAATGCCAATCGCAGTACATATAGACTTCCACTGATTACGATCATCCAACAGCTTCCCCTTTATTGTACTCGCCTGTGATTCAGGAACATTTGTACACACAACGGTTAACGCGCCTTGGCTCCTTGCGTTGGATGCAGATTTGCCATGGCTTAAAGACACGGTGTTAAACGGATTGTTTGGTTGTTGGAGTCCGGCTAGCGACGAGCCTGGGCCCGGAACTACGGAGCGGGAATATGTGAATAGCGCAATAAATCAGACAGATACGCCGCTAGTGCAGCCCA
>CALYDF020008045.1:0-12003 GCA_944474145.2 Dicrocoelium dendriticum | reverse complement strand
CGTCGGCCTTCTGTGAAGAAAGCCGTACAGAAGTCTCTTCTGGGTCTCTTGAACTGATCGACGCTCGCCGGCATATCCCGGCTGGAAGCGAGCACAATGAAATTCGCAAAGAGCTCCGGGCAAAACTCCGCGCTAGCCTGAAGAGAGACCGCGAATCTTGGTGGTCTGTTCATGCGTAAGAGATGGACGTGGCCGCTGCCCTTGGCAACCATCGTAAGTTATTCCGTCTGATACGGGAAACGGGCAGCAGGAGACCTGGTGTTCGTGAAAAAATTTGTGATGAGAGTGGACAGCCTATCCACAATTTGTCAAAACGTTTGGAGCGTTGGGATGAGCATTTTAAAAAGCAATTTAATCGGCTTGAATTGTTCGATTCGCCGGTCACTGATCGCCCTGCTCCGTTGGCTGTCCCTTTGGATCCACCCTCTCGCTCAGAAGTCGAACGTGAGATCCGCTGTTGAAGTTGAACAAAGCCGCGGGACCAGAGAATCTTCCTCCAGCCCTCTTCAAATTCGGAGGCTCTTCACTTGTTGATGCTCTACATGAATTACTAATGAAACTGTGGGAGCAGGAGACTGTCTCAATCGACTGGAGCCGCTCCGTTATTGTTCCCATCTTCAAAGGCGGCTCGCGCTCGGAATGCGGCAACCATAGAGGAATCAGTCTGATCTCCATCGCCTCCAAATTACCAGCCTCCATAATTCTTCACAGACTGACTGGCGCTCGTGAAAGCCAGAATCGTGAGGAGCAAGCCGGGTTTCGTCGGGGTCGTGGCTGCATCGACCACATCTTCATCTTACGTCAGTAGTTGGAGCACAGCCACACATATTGGCGACCCACCGTAGTCGTGTTCCTCGACATCAAAGGTGCCTTTGGTTCGGTTGCTCGATGTGCCCTTTGGAATTGTCTACTCAGGAAAGGTGTGCCCGAGAATTATGTAAATATTATCCAAGCATTATATGCGCATAGCACGGGCAGAGTGAGGGCTTACGGCAAGCTGTCTCCACCCTGCAATATCTCCAGCGGTGTGAGACAAGGATGCACGCTGTCACCTTTCCACTTCAACTTCCCTATTGACGAAGTCATGGACATCGCATTTGCAGGACATGACTTGGAAGGTGTGGAGCTACTCCCAGGAGAACGACTTCTTGACTTGGAGTATGCAGACGACATTGCCCTCATCTGTGACAACTCCTAGACGTGCCAAGCCGCGCTGGACAGAGTAGCACTGGCTGTCAGCCGCTTCGGGCTTTGCTTTGAACCACTGAAGTACAAAGCGTTCCTCCAAGATTGGCAGGGATCGCCTCCTTTGCTGGCCGTTAGTGTGGATCAGCTAGAAGTCGTTCAGAAATTTAATTCTCTGGGTAGTTGTATCAGCGCCCTTGGGATCGAAGACTAGATCACGAACCGTATAGCGAAAGCTCGAAGTGCTTTTGCTAACCTTCGCCACCTATGGCGGCGGCGCGACATCACTCTCGCCCTGAAGGGTAGAGTGTACAATGCAGCGGTGCGTTCGACCTAACTGTACGGTTGAGAAACCTGGCCCCTAAGGTAGGCGGACATGAAGTGGCTAGCTACGTTCGACCATCGGTGCCTTCGCAGTTTGACTCACATCTGGTGGGAACACCGCGTGAGTAACGAGCGTGTTTGACGCATTGTTTGCGGTCCAGGAAAAGGATCTGAACCGCTCAGCACCGTTATTTCCCACACCAGGCTCCGATGGCTCGGCCACGTGTTGCACATCCCAGCCCACCGACTCCCGCGACGTGCTTTTTTGCTCACTGGGGATGTGGGTAGAAGAAAAGGAGAGGTGGCCAAGTGATGACTTGGTCCAGAGGAATGAAGTCCATCACTTCGGAGCTAGCCTCGGTTGGAGCTTCACGGCTCCCTGGTTGGGGTCCAAAAGACGGTGAACATGTTTTGTTGGATACACTTGCTGACCTGGCAAGGAGCCGACCTCAGTGGCGTTTGTGCTGTGAGTTTCTTTGTCCCCCCCATCCCTTTTAGTCTCCCCCTCCATCTTCTATCTCATTTTCTTTGGTAAAACATAATAATAATATTTTTTCTTTTTGCCTAGTAAAATTGTTTTTCCTTTTTGCCTAGTAGCTGGCTGGAGGCTTACCGGAACAATGCCTATCCGTTGCTGGTAGCTCAGCTGGCATGCAACTGTTGTATCTAATTTTCCTTTGTGTATTGTATTATATGTATGTATGTATGTTTTTCCTTCATGTATTGCGGCACAATATCGGAGGTGTTTTCCCACCTCTAGCTGATGTGTATAATGGATAATGGAATGGAGTGCTTATATGGGTCTTGAATGCACAGGTCGGTAACTTCGAGGTTGACGTGCGTGAATTTGGCGGTAACATGAACATGCTAATAGCAGAACAGAAAACGGTTTGGTCTACTTCAGCTATGCAACTAGCCGCCTAGAGCCCTTCGTCACCTGTCTAGAATAGCTATTAATTGAACACATCACTATCAGTTACTGCAACTCAATCTGGAGTGTTTACCTCACTTCGGATCACGCGCCCGTTGGTGTCAAGATCGCTCTTTGTTTTTGGTTACCAACAAAGTCTACGGAAATGGATTTAGCTGTCTAAACTTTCGGACCCACGGATCCTCAGTGTCTATCATGACCTGTTGGCTTCAAATCTCAAAAACGCCTCATGCTTAGACATTGAAAATTACTGTGTACACATTCGCAGCGCAATGCGGATGTGACTCTGGTCTGTTGTTTCACTAGCGGTACTGTCAACAACTAAATCTGCGCGCTGCTCTTCAAGTTTCTAAAAGTTCATTAGACAATTCCAGCTGGCGCTTTGTATAAATCACTATGCAGCGCTGCCGATGCTGAACTCAGGCAGCTCCACTGGGAGGATGGCGAGGCCTGGTGGACGCACGAATTATTACAATGAAGCAAATGGCCAGCTTGGGTATTTTCCGATAGCTTTTCCACCTGATCCGATCTATTTTATGTAAAAGGCCGATTGTAAGCGACGAATTATTTGATAATAATTACTAACTAATCCACGGTTAGCAAAGTCGACTTGTACGTCTTGCTAAACACTCCGAGCAGCAGTCCATATGACCTGTATTGCTGATGATCTCTTATAAGTAGCCCGCTGTGCTTCATAGTGTGTATGCGCTTCAACAGCAACTGAGGCGATAGTTAACCGTGAGCTTCGCCTACTAAAGCCACACAAAGCTCTTGGTCCAGACGGACTTCTTCCGGCTTCTTTCAAAAGATGGAAGTCCATTACTCGTATGAGGGTTTACTTAATTATTTTAAGAGGTTTGCATCACTGAAACCATCTCCTCTAAATGGAGCCTAGGGAAGAGTTTCGAAGCTGCTGTATCCCCAACACAGCAATCCAAGACCAACCGGTTTCGTCCTGATTTGGACTTACCAGGTAGAGATGGTTTGAGCTGAGGGGATTCCAGCACAGTAGTTGACAGCCAGAGCTCGAAAACCGCGCCTGCGACAGCGGTTATAATTTCATGATTGGTCTTTGAGTACTCACCATGTGTCTGGATTGCGACACGCAACCGGGGATGTGAAAAGAGTTTACTACCAATCACAATCAAATAAGGTGAGAAACACGCAAAATTTCGTCTTAAAGTCCACGAATCAGAAAGTACCGAACATAACTCGGTGCTAAATATTTTTATTGTGGCAAATTTATAAGCTGCCTGAAGAAGCTGTTATGTCAGAACTGAAAAGTAGTCACAACATAGAATTATGTGGAACTGATTTGCATTTAACATTTTCCGAACTGGTACGACCTGTTTGTTACAAGCTAGTTCCCAGACAGTGAAACTATAAAAGTTTGTTTAAGCTGAGCACTAACAAGCCTTTGCTGTTGTGAGCCAACTTATTGGATGAAGTGTATTAAGGTGGATCAGATATTATCCAGCGCTTCCACAGGCCGAAGCTGAAGACCGAAGGCTTTGATGTATGTACCTGCTGAAAATTGTGGGATAGGCGAGGTGACACTGGGTTGGCCTCACAGCTGACCTGGCAGAGAGCGGTCGGTTAACGGCGGGCAATCTGCTACTCTTGTAAGAATTCAGATAATAGAAAGCAGCCTTAAAAATCGGTTGATTTGAAATTAGTTATTTTCTGGTATCGCTTCTTAAATCTAAAACGGTGCGTCATATTCTCCTGTGAGTGTCCTACTGCCCAATCAACATTTAATGGCTCTACCTGCATCATCTGGACATGCTATAGAGTAATAACCATAAATACTTTGAGAACAAGAATTTCCTACTTAAGTTAAAACCAGAAACAAATATGCGTCACACGGATACCATCGAAACCATTCCATCCGTTATGTCATTTAAAGCGCGACATTCGGGCAAAGCCACCATTGTTTGTAAGCTACCTAACAAGGAAATTGACCTCAAGTTTAATCGAGTTGGCTCTCCAGAATCTGTCCTCAGCACCGTTGGCAAGTTGCAAACCATTCGTTGAGAACTGGATGAGCTAAAATTCAGAATGTCAACCATTGATGCTCACAGCTTGATAATTAATTTAAGCTAGACTTTGACTAATGGTTTATCAACTACAATCAGTCAAGCAATAGTATATCTAATTCTTGTATGGACGTTTTTGGCAGCATTAGCGACATATGTCTTCGACTGAGTGCTCCGCTCAAAAAATATTATGCTCCTAATTTAAACACTAAATTCGGGAAAACGAGTTCTCTCCATACCAAAGAACTACAGATGGAATTAGTATTATATTATTTCGAAGAGGAAAGCAATGGGACGACTACACGTTTTATCACATAAATAAATAAATAATTTGTATATTCCCAGTCGTTGCGAGAAGCTGTTTTCTACAAGCAGTAAATCAATTAATGGTACATCCTTTTCACGACCGCATTTATACTATCTCAGAAATAAGCAGGGACGCAATTTCAAATTAGGTAACATGAAGTAATCACAATCGTTCTGCTATTTTTTTCCTGTAAGTAAACCAGAATTATTCACAATCACATATCAGATGCCTGGGCTAAAACAGGTCAAATTAAATTAACGCAGCTGTTGTCCGAAATGTTACGTATGCGTGCTTCCAAAGTTTATTCACTTATTATCGACGGATTTGTCGAAAGCGTTATCTAGGGACTGGGGTGTCCTGAACCTATTACCCACGTTTTGCACGATTAACTGCTGACTAATCGCAAGGTTAAAATTTTAAGGCGTATAGCATGTTCGGATAGAACCTGGAAGTTTATTCCAAATCTTTGAGTAGTGGGTTCGAATGAAACCTACTCTGCTTCTCGTAATAAATTTATGAATCATGACCTTCATGTCTTTGTTGCGGATTGGATATCTGTTGATTACAGATATGTGAACACCGTTATGAAAACTGCGGATTTGTCGGTTTATGAATCGGTAAAGAAAACATAGGTTCAGCTTCATTCTCCGAAGCTAAAATGGGCCCAATGCGAGTTAATCACCTCGCACTCCGTGTGTCAAATTGAGGAATATCCACATAGCTTTTTCGTTAAGCCTCTTTGGACACTCTCAACAGCATGCTGGTCAGATTTCCGCAGATTCGACTGGACCACTGAAAAGTATTCCATACACGGCAATACATATGATTTTTATAGTAGTTTGCGAAGTCCCGTGAAAAGACATTGCTGGCAGATATAACCAATGGGCTTAATTTATTTCGCAACTTGAAATTCACAATGTTCAGAAAATTGTAAAGTGACTGAATATCGCACGCCCAAGACGCCATCTGCCCTGTATTGAAAGATATATGCGCCCTGCAGTAATTAAATGTCGCGCGGCACTTGGCATTCCTACGACAAAATATTACGCTTGTCCAAGTTAATTGAGTTTTACGACAGTTGACACCAGTAATCATGGACAGTTAAGTCATCTTAAATGAGACGTGTGGTTTCCTGGGTATTTGCTCGTGGTTTTGAGTAGACAACTTTAATGTCATCAACAAAGATAAATGTAGCACCATTTCTTATTCTCTGAATTATATTGTAATATACATTAGAAAAAGAAGAGTACCAATAACACACAACTGAATCTGAATAATGCCGTACGAAGACGAACACTGGCAGATGTCAACATTTCGTATTGTCTCTTCAGTGCCAACACAATAACAATTCAACCATGCAAGGAAAATATGCATTACTTACAGTTTAGATAACGAGATAAACTCGCTCAAGGATACGCTGTTGAAAAATGGTTATCCAAGTAGATTCATCGACAAACATAGTCAGGCAAGGGTGCCGGGACAGAAGGTATCGACAGTGTCTAAAAAGAAGATCTACATCGAGCTACCATTTAAGGGAGATTTTGCCAATATGACGACAACGAAGCGCATAACTTCCGCAGTCCAGAGGACTTATTATGCTGCCGAAACTGTTCTTATCAACCGGACTAATCGAATACATGTTACCCCAATGACGGAAAGACAACCTATTGGCGGCAACTCACATTGCATTTACCAAGTTACTTGTAGTTGTGGTATACACTACATCGGCCGTACCAATCGCGCGTTGAACTCCAGAATAAGGGAACATGTACCTAAATGGTTGCAGCGTCAAATCACGCAGTCCTCGGTTGCTCATACCACCTGTTCACGTAAACCACCTGCTTCATCCATAGGTAGGCATTTACTGGCCACCTGTCACCAGTTTGATCCGGCCACAATGTTTACAATCGTGTTAACACATACTAACACCCGTTTTCTACGTTTTGCAGAGGCAGTCGCGATCAGCCGTATCAAACCCGCACTCTGTGTGCAGAAACAGCTGTTCGTAAGCCTACGGCTGCTCTGGGCGTAGGGGGTGTCACGCCTGCCCCACTACCCTGTTCTAACTTGTTCCGGTCTCACCCTACATGTCGTCTTATATATTTTCATCTTATTGCGTTGGCACTGAAAATATGAAATGTTGACATCTGGAAGTGTTCGTCTTCTTACGGCATTATTCAAATTACTAAAGGGATATAATTGTTTCACAACTGAATCTCTCCAATGGTGATTGCTATCGGTTTAGATAAATGGTCACCGATGCGCACCAACTGCTGTCTACAAGTCAGATATAAAGACAGCCAAGAAAACATTGGTTCTCCAATGCATATAGCCTTCACTTTGTTCAGTAACCTGTGATGCACTATCCAAGGCTTTTGCATATTCATGATGAGTATTACAACAATGTTTCCGTTGTCTATGGCAGCCGTTGTGTATTTTAAAAAGTCTGGCTGGTATGTTGCGCAGGATCGACCTTGCACGAAGCCGTGTTGCGAATTGCTGATGATGTTAGCCTTGTATAAGAATACAAATAGTTCATTTTTCAAAATTCTTTCAATTATTCTAGATACAATGGGTGTATGAGTGATTGGACGAAAGTTTTTTATCTCCTAGGCGGTGCCATTTTTATGTCACGGGATACCAGCAGAAGTATTCCATTGAGTAGGTTATTCTCCGTTTTTAATAAAGGGTGTAAATATTTGGAGTAAAATCAGAAGGAAATCACTACCACTGCTTTTCATTAATATAGCAGGATCTCATCAGGACCTGAGCAAGTTGAGGAGCAAATGCGCGAGACTTGAACAGTAACATTTGCTATGGTGAATTCCACAATACATAGACTTTCATTGTCGTGGGGCATGATAAGTGCTGGTGTGTCTGATGATTCATTGACCATTGATTCGGCAAAACAAGCACTGACAGTTTTGAAGATATCACCTGGTGCCTCGTAGTAAGTTTCATCAGGCGTGGTGATAATATAAGAATCGTCGCTGCAACGCGAACCCCGGAACACGGAATAGTTTTGTTAGCTCAGATGTTATGCTAGGGCCGTTCAGAGCATTATAATCTTCTAGCATAAGTTTTGTCACGGATGCCACTGTTCATGGACGAGCTTGGACTGCTGTAATGATAGTGCAAAGTCAGCAGTTAACCTGAATGTCTGCTTAGTCGTTTGAATCTTTCGTGCTACCTTCAACGATTTGCGATCGGATTTACATTTCGCTTGGTAAGCACTTTTTAATGGTATCGCTGAACCGATGTAGAAGTCAATTTCACTGAAAACGGGTCCCACGCATGTTGGTGATATGAAGAGAGAAAGAGAGTATCGTAATTCATCGAAGGAACTAGGTCCTTGAAAGAGTTTCAGTTGGAGGAACTGAACAGATGATAATACCTTGTGTTCTGTACATCGGCCATGTGTAGTCCTAGGCGGAATTCGATCACGCAAAGATCGCTCCTCGGAAACTCATCAACAACATTAATACTGGTTGCAGGTGTGCTTAATGAAAAAATGTGCTCTAGAGTACATCACTTTGGTGGGTTGAGAGACGTGTTGCTGCCAGCTGTCCAATTGGATATAGGATATAATATTTTGACCTTTCAAAGTATCAGATCCCATGAGCCATGAAATCGAAGGCAGATTGAAATCACCTTTAATAAACTTATGTATAAATGGTAGGCTAGCGGCGCGTTCAAATGCAAGCGTCAAACGTTCTAGGTCTTCTTGGCTACAGTGTGGTACGCTATATATGCATCCTATAAGCAGCTGCTGCTGAGTAACGAATATCAAAAGCCATAAGGATTCCTGGGCACCTTTCGGTACTGGGTTCTCGAACTTTGCTGTTGCGAGCAATATTTTCCGATAAAATACACAGCCACTACGTCATTGACTAGGCCGCTTTTATCATTAACTTGTTAAATACGAAAATAGTTATCTTTTTGTGAGACATGTCATCATGGTACTAAGATTCAGTTATAAATATCATATCAGGATCATTTACCAAAGCAAATGAGCGCAGTATGTGCATCTTAGAGTACAGAGAACGAATGTTTAGCAAAAATACTTTGATAGATATGAGATATGAGAAAAAATGTTTAAGCTGTGTTTTATAAACATGGGGTTTCAAGCCATGTGCCTGGACCCGGGCTAGAAATTGTTGAAAATATGCGTAAATCGCCCATGGTAGAAAAAGATTTGGAGGTGGCCACAGCGGTGTGACTTGTGACTGAGTATGCCCCTCTTGAAAATGGTTCTGGCCAGAGAAGACTTTATGCGGGGCATGACAGCCCGAGGATTGAGGTAGCCGTTTCGCACGTAAATGGGATTTAGCAAGTAATGCAATTGTTATTCGGTGATCCACATTATGGTCACTTCCCATACAGTAAACAGTATTAGGAAACCCTATGTGACTGCCAGGTCTGATTATCCAAGGGGCAACACCGTCCACAGCATCACTTTGGTGGCTTGTAGAAGTTTTGGGCCTCGTTGCCTTATCATGATTAGTAGTGAAACTGCGGCCTGGTGATGGTTCTCTAGTAACCAATATTGCATCCGATGTTGACCATATTTCCGAAGAATGAGAATTAGGGGTTCTGCCGGACACAGCGTCTAACGTAATAAATGAGCCCGCAGATGCACGTGACACCTTATTAATTTCAAAAAGCACTTTATTATACACCGTTTCGCCCCTGTTTACAGCAAGCGGAATATTATACTCAAATTTTGAAGCGAGTGGAGCAATATCACTTGGATGCGGAGCGCCAAATGGCTTTTTATTATTCTGGTTTACCTAAGACTTTCACCTCATCTCTCACTATAGCGGGGTTTTGTCCTCCATTATTTGTTGACCTTTGAAAGTCGTATCTTAATACGACTTAATACGAGAATGCGCTTTGGAATGAATTGTTTAGCAATAAGTTCATTTTGTAACTGAAAAATATAGGCCACTTGTAACTCCTTACACTTTTGCATAGTCTGATGCAGCTGGACCAGCAAGATTGCATACCGCATGCCGTAAGAAGCAATTTCAAAACAGTTTTTGATGATAAAATATCTGGCACATCAAAAACCACTGTAACGCGTGAACAGCGTACTCGACTGTGTATCTCTGTCCAAATGTAGTCTATCAGTAAATTTACTTCGCGTTGTTCATTTTATCTACATATGCGGGTGATTCAAATAACGTATGTTTGTTAACAATGGCCAATTTCTAGTCGCTACAGCTCAGTTTTACCGGGTGCCAAAATCAATGTCCAAACACCGAGTCCCGAAATTATAGATACATATATATGTACGTATATATATGTATATATATATATATATATATAAGATGATTGCATCTGCTACGAATGTGATTCGGCACTTTGTTTTCTTGCAGTGGAGGTATTTTGATTCGCAATATCTTGTTATGCCTTATTAAATTTAGAAGTATAAAGAATGAGGAACTTTCTAATATAATCCGAAGGAGCTCTGATATCTGTCAAACAGACGGCATAATCTATAGTTTACCCAATGTTACAGACAAAGTAATAATTTGTATAAACTTTTGCGTGTGGTTTGGTATACATCACGATGGACCCTCTGTCTGATACTATATCACTCGCTTGGCCTTCTACTACGGTCCCGCTCGATTGTTGTACAATAGTTGGGTAGTCCATTCCCATAGTCCATTCACCAGTGCCTGGGGACATTTTGTCATAAAAGGTGCGTTTTCCTAGTGGTGTATGCCATTTAAACTAACATGTAAGCATTAAATATGGCTTAACTTATGTTTCCGGATGAAATCAGTTACTTTTGATTGCATTCCCTAGAACAATTTAGGTAGTAATTTACAATCCTCTTGGACTTACCGGAATGTCTCACCTAATAATTAATTCCAGTGACTGTAGTTAAAGGCAAAACAACCCCTACGGTTTTCTGAGCCTACAGGTACTTTCTTTGGTTAGTGTATGCTAAGCCAAAACTGTACAGACACACTCTTCCAAAGTAAGCTCTGACCTTCATGGTGCTCAAATAAGCATTACAAAAATAACTTATTTCATTGGACAATTTCTCGTAGGCTCTTGACCTAACTTTGTTTACGGTTTTAAGGCTATTGAGTGAAGTAAAAACTGACCATTTCTGATCGACTCAGTTTGCGGGTCGATATAAGTAAAGTGCCAGAAAGCACATTTTAGCGAATCGGCGAGCAAATATCATCGGAATTGACACGATTGTGAAATGGATTCAGTTGATCGACTCCGGCTAATTTTTCTAAGTCAATACTACTAAGCCCTTATTTGCCCCGGTTTCTGCTCCGCACTCTTTAGGAGACAGTAGTTCGCCATATGTAGGATAAGAAATGGCGCGTGCCAAATATTGTTCACTGCTCGTGAAAGTACCTTCAGATTGTAAGTGCATCCCTCGTGTTTGGAGTTATGCGTATGATAATTATTCATCGAAAAGCAGTAGCGGCTTGACAATCATTTTGGGGATTGCACTGTAAGACTGGTACTTTTCATCGAATTTGCTAATTAACTGGCGTGCCAAGTAATGAATAATAAGAAGCAGTAATGCAGCTCGACCCTATGCATGCAGAGCTACAAGCGCTCAGTGGCAGGTAGGCAAAAGCAAGGCTATTGAAGCGCACAACATTTCAGACTGAACAAGTAGTGGTACTATTCTTTTGTACAACAAACTGATGGCTTGAATAGAAATGGACAAACAATACTAAACCATACGAAATGCGAATGCTAGGTGTAAATACTCCATAAAGCAATATGTGATTTGGAATCCCGAAAGAAGAATATCAAACAAGGTAGACATAGTTAACCTCATCGAATTGATGAGTCAATTGGCATAAATGTAGGGTATCTTAGCTGCTTGGTTTGAGTGTTTCACTGGTATTCTATAATTTGCACTACTTGCTGTATGCTATAATATCGAGGTACCGAAATAATATTTTATATAACCTAAGTACTGATGTATCATATCCCCTGATTTTGACGCTCATCCCCATCTGAATTGTCCCATAAGTGAATGTTTACATAGTCGCGTATATTCTGAGGTTCATCAACAATTAGTGCAACCTATACTTTGGCGTTTTGCGACTGTATAATTCGTGACATCCCTCAAGCAGTTCATAATATTTGCTACCAAGTGGCGTGTCGTTTCGCGGCACTTGTTTTTACAAATAGTAACTGAGGTTTACACCGTTGCCAATTCGCATGTTAATTCTCAT
>CALYDF020008044.1:0-12001 GCA_944474145.2 Dicrocoelium dendriticum | reverse complement strand
AAGACCGTAAGTAAAATGAAAATTATAGTGTTGCTCATCCCAACACCGGCACCCCAAGACCGCGGTTTCGTCCTGTTGGGACTCATCAGTTGGAGATAGCCTGAGTTGGGCTGGAACTCAGAGCCTAGTGGCTCATGGTTGACGCCATAAGCACTATGCCACTGAGATCCACGAGCAACGCTTGGTCCAGCAGAAAAGATTGCAAAGTTGAATTTGGAGAATCCGCTGGTGGCTGGGTTGCTACAAGCAACCTCAATTGAGACCTCGGTTCACTCGATGTGGACCTCGGCCATTGCGATCAAAAAGACCGTAAGTAAAATGAAAATTATAGTGTTGCTCATCCCAACACCGGCACCCCAAGACCGCGGTTTCGTCCTGTTGGGACTCATCAGTTGGAGATAGCCTGAGTTGGGCTGGAACTCAGAGCCTAGTGGCTCATGGTTGACGCCATAAGCACTATGCCACTGAGATCCACGAGCAACGCTTGGTCCAGCAGAAAAGATTGCAAAGTTGAATTTGGAGAATCCGCTGGTGGCTGGGTTGCTACAAGCAACCTCAATTGAGACCTCGGTTCACTCGATGTGGACCTCGGCCATTGCGATCAAAAAGACCGTAAGTAAAATGAAAATTATAGTGTTGCTCATCCCAACACCGGCACCCCAAGACCGCGGTTTCGTCCTGTTGGGACTCATCAGTTGGAGATAGCCTGAGTTGGGCTGGAACTCAGAGCCTAGTGGCTCATGGTTGACGCCATAAGCACTATGCCACTGAGATCCACGAGCAACGCTTGGTCCAGCAGAAAAGATTGCAAAGTTGAATTTGGAGAATCCGCTGGTGGCTGGGTTGCTACAAGCAACCTCAATTGAGACCTCGGTTCACTCGATGTGGACCTCGGCCATTGCGATCAAAAAGACCGTAAGTAAAATGAAAATTATAGTGTTGCTCATCCCAACACCGGCACCCCAAGACCGCGGTTTCGTCCTGTTGGGACTCATCAGTTGGAGATAGCCTGAGTTGGGCTGGAACTCAGAGCCTAGTGGCTCATGGTTGACGCCATAAGCACTATGCCACTGAGATCCACGAGCAACGCTTGGTCCAGCAGAAAAGATTGCAAAGTTGAATTTGGAGAATCCGCTGGTGGCTGGGTTGCTACAAGCAACCTCAATTGAGACCTCGGTTCACTCGATGTGGACCTCGGCCATTGCGATCAAAAAGACCGTAAGTAAAATGAAAATTATAGTGTTGCTCATCCCAACACCGGCACCCCAAGACCGCGGTTTCGTCCTGTTGGGACTCATCAGTTGGAGATAGCCTGAGTTGGGCTGGAACTCAGAGCCTAGTGGCTCATGGTTGACGCCATAAGCACTATGCCACTGAGATCCACGAGCAACGCTTGGTCCAGCAGAAAAGATTGCAAAGTTGAATTTGGATAATCCGCTGGTGTTTGTTGTACCATTGATGGTGATGTCTAATGTGTCTCTATCCAGTTTGTGACAGCTCACACTTAAGTTTGGATATAAACATGTACATACGTTGTATTCGAACTGCCATTGGACACGGATGACGCCATTTTATGTAACTATATGTATACCAAATGAATTCCACGTGGATCTTCATACTGCTTTTGTACGGTTAACGTAGTTCAGTAAAACAACCTTCGAGCAAACCGAAAATAATATCACCAGAACATGAAGGTGAGTTTATGACAAACTCATGTTGATTTCAGGTGTTGCGCATCCAAGGCAAATTTTATGGATGCAAATTACGTGGACTGCTCAAAAGGGCGGTTTCTCAGGTGCCGGAGATGGCACTATTGTATGCGGAATAGAAGCAACTTGAGTACGTTCCCATTCAGTTTACTAATCCAGGCCAATAAGGCGAGGTATGTGGTACGTTTGCCTGCGTTATGCGTAATCTTGCATTTCAGAAATAGATTTTGCTTGAGCTCCCCTGTGTGGATGCGCCTGATGTGAATGTTGACAAGGTGCCTACCTGTCTATTACCCACTACCTCGTCCATATTGGCTCCAGCAGACTGTTGGTCGTCGTTGGAGGGGACGGAGTGCACGGTCCTCGTGACGGTGCTTTGCTCAAAGAGTGGTTCCAGGCAATCTGTGTGGAACGGGCTGCGGTCCAGCCACCGCCTTGTGTACGTCTGGCCGGAATGCTTCCGTTCTGCTTGTTGAAGGAGTGTGAGCCGGCTCCGTTGATGAAACGTGGCTCCCATCCGCATGCCGCCCGGTCTTATTCCTTCGGGTTTACACCGGATATGGGGTGTGTGGGTGGAACTATGGGTGGTGCAGCGCAAGCCACCCATGGTCCCCTTTGTAGGCGCAGGCGTCCTGTGGTTGTCCCCATGGACGTCACAGTGACAGGCAACTCCGGATGCGGACGACGCCAAATCATGCAAGATGGTATACATTTATACGTTCATGCATGCATAGGTATACTATATATATGCCATATACAAATACTTGTATATGTATACATATATATATATACATATATATGTATATCTATATATATACATAAATATATATATATATCCATCTCTATATCCGTAGCATATTAAGACGGATGCGTACGCGTGTACATATATATATATATTTATTTATTTATTTACATATGTATACATATATATTTCAGAATCAGGCGTACAATCAGCCCATTTTATATGAAATTACATATTTAGCTGGGCATATGAAGACGTTCCAAATGGCAATTAGTTGCCTAACACTTCGCAACAAACTACACCTACCAACATAGCGTTTGCAAAAGTACATATTCCCTTTCACTAACAACAGTAATAAATGCAATTCACCGCATGATCATTTCCATTTACGCATTGATATACACAGGATTACGGTAATAGAAGATGTCTGTTATTCATAATTTGTTATCAACTTTGAACATCTAATTCTGTATTTTATCAACCATGCACATATTGATGCCTTTGTCATCGCAGTTACTCTTTTTGCACTTATACAGATTTACCAAATCATATTTACTTGCAGGTTACCTTCGAAGCATCATCCGTAAGTTTCACAATTATTAATTATGTATTTCCGTTCATTAGGAATAGAAAAGGCACAAGGGTTGCCTTAAAATATTGAATTACATGTGCACTGTGAACATTATTTGTGCAATTGACATTCCGTGTAGTTTTCTCAACCTTTTACCCGCTGGATTATAAAAAGTGGTTTCTGTTTACAATAGGCAGTCAGTTTAAGTTTCAATGCATGCAAGATTTCAAAGCATTCCCTAACCAAAAATAACCCTATTTGTTGTTGAACGCAATTTCCATACATTCTCATCTGTTGATTTTTCGCCACCATTTCAACCTTCCTTATTTTACTCAATTTACCTCAGTAAAATGTTTACACATCATATCCCTTGTAATAATATTAAACGGTTTATAAAAGTTTATGCTAGCCATCCATAGCACTCAGAAGGCAAACCATTTACGCCTTAAAAGGGATGTACCAGTTGGCACCAATGAAATTTAAATTTAACTGCCATAGTGCAATCAAACGGTCCCTTGGGCGCGTACTACCCATTCAAATATAGAGGGAAAAAGGCCTTGCTTCCGTACATTTTAACAAAAACCATTTACTATCAATGTTTTCACACGAAATGCGAGAGCGGTGGATTTGTGCATATATTGTTCTGACTCCGGCTGAAACAGCATTTATTAAATTCTAGCAAAATAACTTTATTTATTGAGTTATGTGGCACAACTCTTAAGATGTCAGTAGCGTTCCTTCAGTTCCCACTCCTTTGTGTATTCCACCGTCAAACTTTCCAGTTTTATCACAACGCAAGCGTTAGTCGCGCCCTACACTTCCGCCTGAGCAAACCAGAGATGTGCGAATGCACATTGGCATCCCTCCCTGCACTCACGTTTCCTTCTGCACAATCGCAGTGCGTCGTCACATCTATCAACTTACACCGGACTCTTCAAGTTCTCCGACGAACAACTAAACTTTCTACTTCTGAGTAGCATGGTCAGCAAACAAGAGTATCCAAATATAATCTTAAGTTTCCTTTTTTCGAAGATTCACCCCAACTTCACCCGGTACAGCGGTAGAAGAAAATTCAACGGCAGCTGCGTCTTCCGCATTAAGCACCATAGACTCCTCTGTCACCCATGATCCTACGCCAAACCAGCCGCCAACGGTAGAAAACCGACAGACGCGGTAGAGAGGTCAAACGTCCAATCCGCCTTTCAGATTTTGTTAACGTTTGCTAGGCTCCTTGACTTTCTTGTTTTCTCCATTCATACTAATAGTGTGCTTTATTCAAAATGGCTTTCAAAAAACCAAAAATGAACCTACAAACATTTTTCCAAAAATTGTAAATGTGTACATCTTTTGTTACGTATACGCCTCTTCGTTATTCATGCGGCGTCATGCCGCGCAGCTTGACTACGTTTCACCCTCGAGATTTTCCTCCAAGAACATAAGTTCTCCAAGCAACCGCGGATTCTCCTGCCCTACCTGTCCAAAGCAGCTGGTTGTATAAGCCCGGCTCCAAGCGACTGCGCCTCACTACTACCGATGCGACAAAGATTAATCACGCCTGCGCGTTCTGAGAAAAGATGGCGCAAGGTCGAATTCCGGGTTTCTTCGTCTGACCAAGATCATTGCGGCCTTGGGCTTCGAGTGAAGTGGAAGGGTGAAGCCTCCTAAGCACACTGCCGGGCCGTAGCAGAGGAATTGCCCCGTCGATTATTTTTCTGGACAAGCCAGGTTTTGAAGGCCAACCAGCCTGCCTCGACGGCTTACCAATTATGTACTCCGGCACACATATAACTCATAAGTAGGAAGGAATACCCAACCCAACGAATACCAAGAGCGAATTTTCCAAATCCGTGCACCTTCTATCCGTACGCAGCTTCATATACTATACATCGTCCTCACCAGAAATTTTCGAAGGCTCCTCACCATCGGCATTCTAGGGGAAGCCACTTTAGTAACAGCGAAACATTTACGCTTTCAGTATTGTGTAACACTGCACTTTAACCTTATTCTTACCTCCCGAGTATCCACTTGTTTGACTGACGGTGCGACTGGTCTGCTTTTGCTTCCTACGTGTTCAGCAGCTCATCGCTTTTCCTTCCCTCCCTGAATTCATTTCTTTAGAAATGGTACAATACACTTCAAATTCAGCAAAGATTCACCTGCGTAAACGCCACATACCTTGTTGGTATTACTAGTGATTGTCGTTCCAGGCAACTGAGTTGGACTCTGCAAAGCATAGAAAGTTTAAACATAATCGGAAAAAGCTGCATACTCTTTGTATTCACAGTTCACGTCCAGACAACTGCAATATGAGCTTAATTGTGCTGGTAGAGATCACACCCGTATCGCGACATCGATATGAATAAAACTAAAACAAAGGGATGCTTCTGATAAAGACAATCCATAGGCGGCTGGGGACCGCTTAACCCTTACAGGTTGCTCATCTGTTGGCTTCTTCTCCTCCCATTGGGCAGTCTTGACGCCGGGCACGTAGAAGAAGGCAAAGCTGGTCAAAAATATCAACCTTGAAGTAGGACAGCTTGTACTCTGATTGCTATGCATAAAACCGAGCAAATACGTGTAACCGATACAGATCAAGTCTGTCAGGCGTTTAAACGGTAAGGCAAAAGAAGGTAACCGACTTGTGTGATCGGCGTGCTTAGATGTCACGGGGCACAGTTCAGGCATTCTTAGGCGACGTCGGGTCCAATTTCGAAAAGTGGTTTTTGTTATCCGCAGGTATTGAAGATGCGTTGTATATTGACAACATGTAGGAATCTTTGTAACACTTTCCTGAATGCCTGCAAGTTTTGATTTCTGTTATTTTGAAATGAAGCCTGTTACAAATGTTTGCATACACAACTAAGAAGAAAGGAGATTGTTCTATTCTTCGCCTTGGAGAGTTTTGGAGTGGCTTTTCTTTTGGATTTAAGGCACAGAAGCGCTACAGTTTTTCAGGCAGGTGATATTACTGTGCAGCCTTTCATGAATAAGCTTGTGCTTGAAAGTAGGATAAGGAGAATGCGTCGTTGCACAATGGGCTGAGATATAATGTGTCCTCACTTTTGTCGATAACTCTAAGCTTGCAGTGATGGAATCAACATTTCTGTAAAGCGCCACTGAGCGACTGCAAGCTGCATACGTCCACTTTCCGTAGGTTGCTGCATATAAATGAGCAGCATTCCGAGTGTGAACAGCCGCTGCTCCTATATAGTTCAGGCCTTGCATCTGAGGTGTTTATGTAACGGCGTATGTGGAAGGATAATCCCCTTAGGCTTGCCACCTGATAATGAATTTGCACTGCATAGTTTAAGCGCATAGGGTAAAGCAAGCCAAGCTCGGTTGTCATTAGGTTCCGTTGGATAAGCCTGCCGTTTAAATTTAAGGACCCAGTAGGTATAGAAAATTAAAAGCACATATAACTTTTAGCACTTTTCAATTGTTTTTAGATCCTCGTAGGTTTTACCAACTGCGGACACTTCATTATTAAATGGAAAGACGTTTACAACATTTACGTCATCAGCGAAGATAAAGGAGAGACTGTGCTGAAAACTGTTTCAGAGTTTGTTGAAATCAATTTGACTCGAGGTAGTAATGTCGTCAATTATCCGAGATTTACCAAGTTCCTGTAAGCATTCCCCTATTTGCCATGGCATAAGGATTAAACTTTTCCAAGCAGTCGCCTATTGACATTTCCGCATTGATACGGTTAAGAATTTTAAAACCGCAGGGATATCTTTTCCACCATCCTTAATTAGAATGCGCGGCATTCCATCTGGAAGAGCGTACGAGTATATTTCGGTGGTTGAATTCGCTTGGCGAACGCTATTTGTTCAAACAGTACCGAAGAAAAGGACTGGATGGTTGGTGCATGCAGCGTCCAAAATTTGAAACTATTTCTTTAAATTTTGAGATTAGGGCATCCCATGTAATGCTTGCGTCCCTGGACGCCTTCATCATCATCAACAGCAGTACATCAGCCATTTGAACTGATGCTTCGCGGCCATACAATTGTGCGGACCTATGAAATAAAGTATAAGAAGAGGGAGAGAAGGGGGACTGAACTGAAAACCCTAACGCCCTAAGTAAACATTCAGGCTCAAGTCGCCTACACCTTGTGTAGACAACATTCCGTCACAAACAGCTGGCTATCATGAAAAGATAAGGCGGCATCGGCGAGACAGTTTCCTTGCGGCTTTCACTGTCACGCGACATAATCAGCCATTACCCTGCAGATAACTCAGCACCAAACACACTTTAAACAGACAATCCGATTAGGTGACGGCAGCAAACTCGGCGCTGGTGTCGGTTGTGAGCCATGTCCTGTAAAGTCTCGAGCCAAGCACAAGGTAAGTCAAGTGGACTCCAACCCGGAAGGCGAGGCGGACCAACGGCACCCAGGTTGGTAGTAAGTGAATACATTTACCGCCGCCAAGTCAACTTCTGTCCACCTCGAGCCTTGCGCCACCCTACACCTGGTAGACTGAACAAGGCCCTCCTCGGTAAGCGGTGACTAGGCATGCGTAGCAAGTGCCCGAGCCAACGCAAGCTATTCAGTGCTATCTGTTGTTCTATGGAGCTAACATGATTAGCACCACTCTGTACTCGCCCACGCACATCATCGTTGCGGATACGCTGGTGCCATCCGACATCAGCAATGCTTCGCAAACATCGATGATCGAAAACTTGAAGGCGCCTCAGATCTTCAGACCGGAGGGGCCAAGTGTCACTACCATACAGCAGAACGGCCCTTACTGTGGCCTTGTATACACGGCCTATCAGCCGGAGGGAAACTCCCTTCTCTCGCCAAAGATGACGCAGGTTCAAGAAGGCAGTTCTGGCTTTTGAAATTCCTGATCTCACGTCAGTTTTTATGCGCCCGTCATTGCTGATGCAGCTGCCAAGATAAGTGAATTGATCAACCACCTCGAGTTCTTCGTTAGCAGGCGTCAAGGGATCATCAAATGGCTGGTGGTCCTGCAGCAACACTTTGTACTTTGAAGGTGCGAAGTGTATATCAAATAATGGGCAACTCTAGACCGGTTATTCAGGGTTGATTGTGCCGCCTCAACATTGTCGAAAAGCAAGACGATATCGTCCGCATAATCAAGATCAACTAACCTTTCACCAGGCAGCATTTCAACGCATACATCATGAGATTCCGCAAGGGAACACTCCATGATAGAATCCACGACGAAATTGAACAAAAATGGGGAAGTCGGACAACCCTGAAGAACCCCACTTGTACTCGAAAAGCTATCTGATAGGACACCATAGACCCAGACGCGGCCTGTAGTGTTCGAATATAGAGCACGAAGGATGTCCACATATTTCGTGGGAACACCTTTTCGTGCAAGTACTTCGAACAGAATCGATCGATCGACTGAATCGAACGCACTCTTGAAATCGAGGAACACAGCTATTGTCGGTCTGCGGTATGCGTGGCGCTGCTCTAGCACCTGCCGCAAAGTAAATATATGACCTATACAATCACGTACTGGGCGAAAACCGGCCTGCTCTTCCTTAATCCGAGATTCCCGTTCTGCAGTGAGGCGACGAATAATAATCGAGGCCAGTAAATTTGTCACAACTGGCGTTAGGCTAATACCCCTGTGGTTCGCACAGTCTATGCGACCACTTTGTTGTATATTGCCACTATAATCGGTTCGCTCCAATTGGCCGGTATACTCTTCGTTCCAGATACGTTCGAATAGGGGGTCAGTGCCCTGCAGAGGACCTCACCTACCTCCTTACATAGTGCAGGTGGGAGGGAATCCGGGCCAGCGGCCCGAAATCGATTGAGGGCTGTGATCGCGTTTCGGACCTCAGTCTCTGACGGAGGCTCTAAACTAACCGTCCATGGCTCCTCCTGCATCACCTGAGTAGGAAGGGGTCCGGGAGCAGGGGCCAGGTGAACTGATCTTCAAAGTGTTTAGCCCAACGAGCCATACGGCGCTCCTTATTGTGCATCAGCGCACCCGCGCTGTTCCAGCTTGTCTCACTGACGCCTGGTTTTCTGGGACTAGTGTTGCGGATTAGCTGGAAGAGCTTCCGGTAATTGCCTACTGCCCTGCCTCCTCCATTTTTTGAGCTTGACTGGTCCACCAGGCTTCCTTGTCAGCCCGTAGGCTCCGCTTAATTCACGCCTAATAGCCCGTCTGGTCACATTGTGTTCAGAACCAGCCGGGAGGTGTCTTCTAGCTCCCAACTGGTTCACCGACCTCTCGGATATCCAGTGACTGGTGCGATGACGACTGCTAGTGCCGCAAACCGATGATCCTGCGTCGTGCATAGCGACCGAGATCCTATTCCGCTGAAGTTCAGTGTCATTGGGACAAGACAACGAGAGTTCGCAATGCAGTGCTTCTTGATAGGCTTGCCTGACAGAGGGCTGGGACAATTTCTCCGTTGCTAATCGGGGGAGACGCTTTGTGCGCCTTCCGATAAAGTTCATGGAGAAACGACAGCGCACCAAGGCATGATCAGAGTCGACACAGGTACTCCAGTACGAGCGGCATTCCAAGATGGAACCGCGCCACCTGTAACTTATGGCTATGTGGTCAATTTGGGTCTATCGCTGGCCAGCAGAAGGTGGACACCAAGTGGCACTTCTGCGCCCACTGTGTCTAAAAGCAGTGCTACTAAGAAACTACTGGCGCTCCGCACACAGTTGCAGCAGACGCTCGCCGTTGTCAGTTCGTTCGGCGTTAAGCCCATACTTACCACCCAGCTGAGCTTCTGAAGAGCTCAGACGCCAAACTGGTGCGTTCATATCCCTTGTATATACTATAATATTCAAACTAGTAGCACTGCGTAGTAGAGCGTTCAGTTCGTGATAGAAGGTGTCCTTGACTGCATTGGAACTGCAGTCGGTGGGAGCATAAACGGAAATCATAAACAAACAGCGTTTTGTTTTACTTCACGAATTTACCTTAGCTGAAGTCGTCAAACGGGCTGCACATAAACGGCTGTTCACCGGAATCCAATCAACCAACAATGACTCAGCCTTGGAGCTTAGAATGATACTTACACCAGCCTGACCCGTGAGTGCCGTATCGGCGTCTCCGGATGCGTGCAACCGTTAACGAGAGTATAAGCCGGGTGCAGTCAATTCAATAACCCCGTTAGGGTCATTAATCCTGGTTTCGGACACACAACACACATCAACACCCAGTGTGTCCAAGGTGCGCGCGAGCGCAGCCTGCTGACCTGTTTGTCTTAGAGTGCGGACGTTGAATGTCGCCATGGAAACGGGACAGCGTGGGCTTATAAGGGACTTTTGCAGATAGGCGTCCGATAGGTGCTGTGGGATGGTGGCTGCAGATGGTACTACTCCAATAGCACTGCGGTTGCTCTCAAATAAGCTGGTAATTAGAGAAGGAAGGTTAGTAATTGGGCCGGGATGGGAGTAAGAGAAAAGGGTGGAAAATAAAGAAGGGAGGCACCAGCAGTAGAATGTTTTCGCTTATCCGCCCTGCTGTATGCGGCAGATAAGGCGACCCTTGATAATCTGCGCGACGGCCGATGCAGGATGAAGTTTATGTTTGAAGAGAATGTCATGGTTGTATGTGGCTGGGATACTGCCAGGGCGCCCAGACCTAGACAGGAGAACAATTAGGGTCCTCATCCAAAGCCTTTGGCTCAAAAGCCTGTCCGCAAGGCAGCGGGGTGGCAGTGATTTAGTTTTACAGAAATGGACGCCATCCCATTTCAAGCCCCCAACCTGGAGGACCAGGAGACTGAGTTTGTCTGTTTTCTCACCATTGACCAACCTGTTAGGAGTAGCTCTCAAGATGCTCGGAGGCATCACGCAGTATAGCTCAATGGGTCAATGAGGTACGCAAACCGTCGCACTAACTTAAGGTCCAATCTCTTTGCGACGGTTGTTGGAGTTACTATTTATGGTAATGATCAGTCCTCCAAATAACAGCCCCAGAGTGCAGCAGCCACCTAATTCTCCTAGCTTTGTTTGCCCTATTTTGGTGCATATCTTTCTTGATTGGTTATTTCTGCTTAGGTCAGAAAAGAAGATCAGTTGCAATCTCATCTACTCGCATGAGTTAAGCAGTTTAATTTTTGTTGTAGAGCCGGCTTAGCTGACGCATACCGAATGCACAGCAAGTTGGGTTTCACTTGGCTTATTTTCTTAGTAGCGTCAGCATGGGAGCCAGGGAATCAAAAGTAAAATATTTCCATCCAAACCAGTTCAGCAAACCAATTTACCAAATCAAGTAGTAAGAGCTCATCCCAATGTCTCGAACTTGTAGGACTAGTTAATACTAGTCCGAGACGATGCGCGGAATTAAGCGCGGATATCAGAAGGCAATTGGAGTCGGACACAGCGGACTGTATTCGATGGGCTACAACAATAAGCGAACGGAAGAAGCAAGGCAAGAGCGTACACGTGAGCGCGGGAACTTACAAGGCAGTTGTGTGTCGAGCCGTTTGTAAGATTAAAACAAGAAGGAGTAATGTACAATCGGTCAACAAGTAAAATGTACATAAAAGATAAGAGTTATCTTTTTTGGCTCTACAGAGCTCTCCCCTAGAAGACTAAACATGGAAAGCCTTCGAAATCGAAAAGGAATGTTGAAACGGGGTTTGTAAGGCGAAATCGGGCCGAGTAAATATTGGCGTGCGATCGTGTACATGGGGTTCGTCGGAAGTCGGAGTCCGCTGTGCCGTTTATGATTTGCTATTTATTGAATGCAGGGCAGGGTGCATTTGGAAGAGCCATTGGAGCGGGCTTGTCGGACTAAAAAATACTAGGTACCCCAGAAAAAGGCCGACAGAACTCAACCTCCGCTGCTGCCAAACGGTGCGCTTTGGAGTGGTCTCTCCCCCCGCCGCACCCAGCCCCGCGCCAAAACGACCCTCGTCCCACGTAGAAACGATCCTCGTCCCGCGGAGAAGCGATCTCGTCCCGCGGAGATGCGACCAGTGTTCGCGTCAGGGTGCTCGAAAACACTCCTCGTGTGGGCC
>CALYDF020008043.1:0-11996 GCA_944474145.2 Dicrocoelium dendriticum | reverse complement strand
AATGGTGATTGGACTTTGCATATCTCAAAAACGGTGAGCATCACTTTCCTCGTGGACCTTTGGGACTTGAACTTCTTCTCCACTGGACAGCCTAAGTGCTTCCACTCCATGGACTGCCGTTTGGACTCAGGCTCATACTGACAAACCTATGCCTGGTCACATGTGAACACCTTCTTCAGAAACTCATCACCATCCTTCTCATAGCGGCAGAGACACTGCTGGCACAACTCGACCCTCCTCTGTTTGTGCTCTGCAGTAAGCACCTTTGGCACCCACCGGAAGCTGACCTTCGAGTACCCAAGGTCATCATGGACAATTTTGTGTGATGTCCCAACAGATAAGCTCCAAGTCCTTGCAATGTCATCCACTGTCACCCTTCTGTCCGACTGAATGAGGTCATTGACTGATTCGATCACCTCAGGAGATCTCACTTCTGTAGGCCTCCCAGGCCTGTCTTCATCCTCAACACTGCTCAGTCCTTCTTTAAACAATTTTGCCAACTTGTAGACTTTTTTCGGCTGAAACATGTGGCACCATACACAGTTGACATACGCAAGTTCAAGTTCAAGTGGGACTGGAACGATAGGATGAATCCCGTAAGTATTCCTTGAGCGGATCGTCGATCCAGGAGTTGATAGAGGTGCTATGACTTTTTGATGGGTCTAAAAGGAAAACACCCGAAAAAACACCCTGGTCCACCAATTTAATGCCCACGTTCCTTACATTAGCTGTCCCAGCTGTCCGTTACGTGAAGTAAGAGAGGAAGCAAAAACGAAGGTAAGAGAGTAGGGGAAATCAGTTAAAAGAGAATAGTACCAATGGCGAGGAAAAGTAAAGGAAATAGAATCGAAGTATGAAGATGGGAATTAGTCAGGAAAAAGGAAAGGTTTCGTGTTGCCACCCAAGAGCGTCTAGTTGACGCGCAAACCCCTTAACCGTAGCTTCCTTGACAACATTTTCTGAAAGCAGGTTCCAGCGCTCGATGACTCGACGTGATAACCGTCTCTCCGCTCTAACTCGATCGGACCGCAGTTTGTCCAGCTTCATACAATGCCCGAGGAGACCAGATTACCTAGCATGAGTAAATAGCATGAACAAATAGGGGCCAACCTTCCCAGTCAAAATACGGTGGGTCCCCTCTAATCGTTCGATAGTGCATTGAATGCATCTCCAAACTAAGTGGGCGCTTGGGGTACGTTTGCCCTCGTAATCCCTTGACCAACCTAGTACCGACACGCAACACCCTTTCTAGTGCCATTTTGTCCCGGACAAGACATGATGGATAGGCCTGGACGCATTATTCTAGGTGGGGTCGCACCAACGCTGAGAAGAGCTTCACAAACACATCAGCGGTTTGGGTCCCAAAAGAACGACGGATAGACCACAACATCCGGAACCCTTTACTAACCGCCTTCTTCCAGTTGTCTCCAGTGTAGTGTGGAACAGTGGACGACACCTAGATCAACCTGATGAGTCACGTGAGGAAGTTCACTCCCATCGAGCACATAACTTGTGGAGGAAGCAGATGCTCCGATACACAGCGCTGAACACTTTGCCCGGTTTATGGGCAGCAACCACAAGACAGACTATTTCTAGAGTCTATCCAGAGCCCGTTGAAGAGCCACAGGACCTCTAGGAATAACAACAATATTCCAGAGTTTTAGGTCATAAGCAAATAAGAGCGACGGTACCTCAAGCTTCTCCGGCAAGTCATTCACGTAGACAGAAAAAAGCAGCGGACCTAGGAGAGAGCCTTGCGGAACGCCGCTAAGTACAGCTTGTCGAAACGAAAGACTGCTTCCCACACGAATACACTGTTCCCGTTCATCCAGAAAAGCTGACACCCACTGGACAGCGCGACCAGCTATTCCATACGACCTCAACTTCAGTGAGAGCCGCGAATGAGGGACAGTGTCAAAGACCTTGGCGAAGTCAAGGAACACCACATCCACCGCATGACCACTGTCTACGGCTTCAGCCCAGCACTCATGAGCTACTAGCAAGCTCGTCTGACACGAAAATCCTTCGCGAAAACCATGTTGCTCGACGCAAAACAGGTTAAACCTATTTAAATGGTTCTCCACTGTATCCCGTACTAATTTTTCAAGTAACTTGACGACCACGCTAGTCAAGCTGACAGGCCTGTAATTAGTCGGTAGGTCTTTGTCACCGCACTTGAAAATCGGGCAGACAACAGCGTCCTTCCATTCGATAGGCAAGATACAGCTGTTGAGTGACTTCTGAAACACACAAGTCAGAGGTCCACTGAGTTCCACTGCCAATTCATGCAACAATTTTGGATGAACGGAATCTGGCCCGGAAGCCTTAGTTGGATTTACCTCTCTTAGCAACCGGAAAACTTGGGACTCAGTTACAGGAATTTCATCCAGACAACAGTCCTCTGAGACTCTTGAAGCTAACTCTTTGTATGGCGTATTTGTTTCGCGGACAAAAACGCTTGACTACTGCTTACCAAGCACGCATGCCTTGTCATAGTCGCTATAGGCATGGGTCCCATCTCCTCGAAGCAATGGTGGTATGGGCGAGTTTGCACCACAGCGTCGATTAACGTAAGCGAAGAATTTCTTGGGATTTTGCGAGGCAGTATTAGCTAAGCCCTTTTCATACTGAAGCCGAACCAACCTAAGATGTAGCTTGCACTCATTCCGAACCAACCGATACTTGTCAAACGTGCTGTTCGACGGAGCTGTTTGGTACGCTCGCCAGCATCTAGGCCGCTTCTTTAGCAGGCCCTTCCACCCAGAATCTATCCACGCAGGCTGCGCTCTCGATTCCCCTTCTTACCAGTGGGATGTGAGGTGCAGAAATGTCGACGAGATGAGCCTTAAGTTTTTCCCAGGCTATGTGAACATTGTCGGTCTCAGATATCACACAAGGCGATGACCTGGCTTTACCCCGCACCGCTTGGAAGTCCGCAATCAAATGTTCGGATACCAACTGGTAGTAGCTTGGCAATGCCTGATAAGAGCACACTGGAAAGACAAGTAAACGTGACCGCTAGCACCAAGAGGCGAGTCGTAATTAATATCATTTACAAAGTCAAGTGACTTAGCAAAAACAAGATCTAAAATGGACGGCTGCTGATTACTCATGTACCTAGTGGGGAGGTCCACAAACGTGTAGTGGTACCTGCAGCGTCAAGTCCAGCAGTTCTGTACCGAACGATTCCAGAGCCGAACTGCAAGATAGATCATCCCAATAAATCTCTGGGAGGTTGAAGTCTCGCAGCACCAGACACTTGTTCGCAGAGTGAGTGCGTATAAACTCTATGATTCCAATGGAGGTGCTCATAGGGCTTCTATACACTAACACGACCGTAACCTGAACCGAGGAAGCGCAAATCAACTGTGAGAGCCTCAACAGATTTGTCGAGAGACTGAAAAACGCTGGTCCTCAATACGTCAATGTGATAACTCACATAAAGAGCTACACCACCTCCTTGACGGCCAGTAGAGCGGTCAGCGCGGAACAGTGCGTAGTCAGGCAGATTTACTTTGCCCTCTGTGATTTCCTCAGACAGCTACGTTTCAGTGAAAGCAAGTATATCTGGACGAGATTTGTCTACGAGAAGACCCACCTCGCACATCTCCATCGCAATGAGGCTGGACCTTACCGTGGTGCGATGGTTTGCGTGCCTCAGAGATCCATTGAGCTATGCTGGGTGGTGCTTCTTTTGCACCTTCAGAACCACTCATACCAGATTAGTCAATGGTTAGAGGCCAGATAAACTCAGCCTCCTGGTCCTCCAGGTTGGGGGTTGGAATGGGGGTGGCTCTTCATTTCATAAAACGGGCTCCGTAGTCCAGTGCCAAAACCCGCTGCCTTGCGGTAAGGTTTTTGAACCAAAGGCTTTGGTTGAGAACCCTAATCGTTCTCCTGTCTAGGCCTGGGCAACCTGACAGTATTCTGCCCACGCAATACAATGAAACTTTCCTAAAACAATTTCTTGATGCTCTGGCCGTCGCAGAGGAAAATCAACGGCGCCCTAGCTGCTGCATCGAGCAGGTTGGATAGGGGTATGGATGCTACCGCTCAGGCCTTCCCGTCTTCTTATACCCCTTCTTGCGCTTCTTCATCCTTATCGTCCCGCTCCAACTTTACTTATATCCCCCGCATTTTCAATCCCCCAATTCTTGGCCCTCCCCAGCTTACTTCAGTAGTCGCTTGTCTTCTAATTTCAAATCACACACAATCCCAGGGCCTCGCTCCAATCCAGTTGACAAGTCCATGTTCAACCAAGCGGACAACGTCAGTTCATCCGTTTCCCTTTGGAGTCCTCGTGTCTCGCTAAGACTGGCATGCCTCAACGTGCGCACTTTATTGCAGATTGGCCAACAGGCATCATCATCATCATACACGTTAGCTAGAGGTGGGGAACACCTCAGCTACTGTGCCGCAATAAAAGAAAAAAAGGAGAGAAAAAACAACTGGTGAAAGCTGGCTGAGCTACCGGTAACGGATGGGCATCGTTCCGGTAAGCTACCAGCCGGCTGCTGTGCACCAAAAAAATTATTATGCAAAATTATATAAGGCTAAGTAATGAGATCGTGGTTGGAGGGGGAGGCTAAGAGGGATGGGGTGGGACAAAGAAACTCACAGCACGAACGCCACTGAGGTCGGCTCCTTGCCATATCAGCAAGTGTGTCCAACCAAACGTGTTCATCGTCTTTCGGACCCCAACCAGGGAGCCGAGACGCTCCAACCGAGGCCAGCTCAGAAGTGAGGGTCTTCATTCCTCTGGACCAAGTCATCGCTTGGCCACCCCTCCTCTTCTTCCATCCACACCCCCCGGCGCGCAAACAACACACATCGCGGAAGTAGGTGGGCTGGCATGCGTAACACGTGGCCCAGCCATCGGAGACTGATGCGTGATATAACGGTGCTGAGCGGTTCAGTTCCTTTTCCTGTGCCATAAACAAGGCGTCGAACACGCTCGTTGCTCACGCGGTGTTCCCACCAAATGTGAGCTAAATTACGAAGGCACCGGTGGTCGAACGTAACTAGCCTTTTCAGGTCCGCTGCTTTAAGCGGCCAGGTTTCACAACCGTACAATAGGGTCGAACGTACTGCTGCATTGTACACTCTACCCTTCAGGGCAAGAGTGATGTCGCGCCGGCGCCATAAGTGGCGAAGGTTAGCAAAAGCGCTCCGATCTTTTGCTATACGATTCGTGATTTCATCTCCAATCCCACGGGCGTTGATACAACTTCCCAGGTAGTTGAATTTTTGGCCAACAGGCGGCACTTGCCCGCACACTAGAGACCCTATCGATCGATATTTGCTGTTTATCAGAAACCCGCTTGCAAGGTTCGAGATCCGTGCTTACCCTGAGATCCCCCACATGCGACACCGGCGGCACATTCTCATTGCGTCTGTCTGGCGATGATGCAGCTTCAAATGCCGGTCAAGCTAACGTCGGCATTGTTTTGAGTCCCCGGGCTGAAGCTGCCCTGATTGATTGGATCCCAGTAAACAGTAGAATGTGCGCCGTTAGATTAGCTGGTTCGTTCCGTGCTACGAAGTCACGCGGGGACAAACGTTGCCTGTTTGTCATTGCGGCTTACGCCCCTACAAACTGTAGCACTGATTCGGTAAAAATGACTTCTATCAGCAATTTCACCAGCTCCTTCGTTACAGAAGCACGGATACTGTGGTGTTGGCTGGCGATCTAAACGCCCAAGTCGGAAAATTGTCCTCTGATGAGCTTCATCTGGGCGGCCAACATGGTGTAGGCTCCCGTAATGATAATGGTGAGCGATTGCTACGGCTGTGTGAAGATGCTCGCCTCTTTCTCGCGAGCACTAACTTTCGACACAGCACCCGCAGAAGCGTGACTTGGCGGCCATCAGCCTCGGGCCAAACATGGACGCAAATCGATCATATCGCGATCAGTTACCGCTGGAGAGGCTGTGTCCAAAATTGTCGCCCGATTTGGAGCACGAGCGTGGACTCTGACCACGCACTTGTCTGTGCCGACCTCCTGGTGCGTTTCGGTGGACGTCCGCAACGTCGATGTGAACGGATTGACACCAGCCAGCTTGCGAAGCCAGATGTTCTGAATGTATACCATAGTGCGCTGACATCTGGGCTGAGTAAGCGCCCACTAAACACCGTTGAAGATCACTGGTCGCATATTCGTCAAACGTTACTGTTAGCAGGCATGTCTTCATGTGGCAAAGCAAATTGCCAAACCGGACATTGGGTCTCTACACAGTCTCTGGAACTTATGGATGCTCGCCGACGTATTCCGGCTGGAAGCGAATACAATGAGGCTCACAAAAATCTCAGGACAAAACTACGTGCTAGCCTTAGGAAGGACCGCGAAACCTGGTGGTCTCATCGTGCCCCTGAGATGGAAACAGCCGCTGCCGTGGGTAATCATCGTAAGTTATTCCGTCAGATACGGGAAACAGGCAGCAGGAGACCTGGTGTTAGCGAGACCATACGCGACGAGAGTGGGCAGCCGATCCACGGCTTGTCAAAACGCTTGGAGCATTGGGCTGAATACTTTGCAAGGCAATTTAACAAACCTGAGTTATCGCTTTCTTCTTCGGGCATTGAGCGCCCTTCTCCTTGGACCGTCTCCTCGGATCCGCCCTCACCCGCAGAGGTCGAACGTGAGATCAGGCTGTTGAAATTGCATAAGGCCGCAGGGGCAGATAGAATTCTCCCAGCCCTCTTCAAATTCGGGGGACCTGCTCCAGTAGATAATCTAGACGAGTTGCTAGTAAAATTTGGGAGCAGGAGACAGTCCCGACAGACTGGAACCGCTCCGTCATTGTCCCAATTTTCAAGGGAAACTCCCGTTTGGAATGCGGCAATCATAGAGGGATCAGTTTGATTTCGATTGCCTCTAAATTGCTTGCCTGTCATTCTCCACAGACTGACTGGCACTCGTGAAAGCCAGATTCGTGAAGAGCAAGCCGGGTTTCGTTGAGGTTGGGGTGCATCGACTATGTCTTCACCTTGCGTCAATTGTTGGAGCACCGCCATGTTTATTGGCGACCCACCGTTGTCGTGTTTCTTGACATAAAAGGTGCCTTCGATTCGGTCGATCGATGTGCCCTTTGGGACTGTCTACTGAGAAAAGGTGTGCCTGATAAATATGTAAACATTATCAAAGCGCTGTACACGCATAGTTCGGGCAGGGTGAGGGTTTATGGCAAACTGTCGCCCCCCTTCAGTATCACCAGCGGTGTGAGACAAGGATGCCCGCTGTCACCTTTCCTCTTCAACTACGCTATTGATGAAGTCATGGAAACAGCGTTCGCTGGACACGACCTAGAAGGTGTGGAGCTAATTCCTGGTGAGCGACTTCTTGACTTGGAGTATGCGGACGATATTGCCCTAATCTGTGACAGCCCCCAAACATGCCAAGCAGCACTGGACCGATTAGCACTGGCTGTCAATCGTTTTGGGCTATGCTTTGCTCCATCGAAATGCAAAGTACTTCTCCGAGATTGGCAGAGACCCAACCCTGCGCTAACGCTTGGTGATGAGCTGCTAGAAGTCGTTCAGGAATTCAAGTACCTGGGCAGCTATATTAGCACCCGTGGGATTGAAGATGAGGTTACGAACCGTATAGCAAAAGCTCGAGGTGCTTTTGCCAATCTCCGCCACCTGTGGCGCAGACGCGACATAACTCTCGCCCAGAAGGGCAGAGTTTACAACGCAGCCGTCCGCTCAATAATCCTATATGGTTGTGAAACCCGGCCTATCAGGTCGACAGACATGAAGAGGCTCGTCACATTCGATCATCGCTGCCTTCGCAGCTTAGCTCATGTCTGGTGGGAACACCGCGTGAGCAATGAGCGTGTTCGACGTCGCGTATTTGGTGCAGGAAGAGCGAGTGGGCCGCTCAGCACCATTATATCACGCACCAGACTCGGATGGCTGGGCCACGTGTTGCGCATGCCAACACACCGACTCCCGCGACGTGCATTGTTTGCGCGTTGTGGGTGCGGTTGGAAGAGGAGGAGGGGAGGCCAAGTGATAACTTGGTCGAGAGGAATGAAAACCCTCACTTCGAAGTTGGCGTCGGTTGGTGTATCCCGACTGCCTGGCTGGGGTCCTGAGGACGGTGAACACGTTTGGTTGCACACTTGCTGATATGGCTCGGAGCCGGCACCAATGGCGTTTGTGTTGTGATTTCCTTTGTCCATCCTCCTGTTTAGTATCCCCCTCCAATCACGATCTCACCTGTTAGGCATAATACGATTCTCTTTTACGGCAGCCAGCTGTTAGCTCTCCGGAACGATGTCCATCCGTTACTGGGGACTCAGCGGGCGTGCCACTGTTTTCCTTTTCTTTTCTTTTGTATTGTGGCACAATAGCTGAGGTGTTTTCCATCTCCAGCTAACGCGTAATGATGATGATGATGACCTCGCACATCTTGTTCCTCAGGCTACGCACGTTAATAAGTACTACTTGGAGGACTTCGGCACGACCAGCCCTGGGTCGTGCACAAGTAGAACAGGTTCTGGCAGGGCGCAAAATGACCGCCGGCTGACCACCTGAAAACCTACCAATCGGAGACCTTGCTCGCCAGCTGCACGCCGGGCTTTTAGGTCTCTGATGGCTTCCTTTAACTTTAATCTATCCGCTAACGGAAGGTCTGGTTGCACACTAACGTTGGTACCTTTGAGCTTGAAGGCAAATCTCAGTAAGGTCCTGCGCTCTTCTGGGGTGAAGACCACCCTAAGCAGACGGGGTCGAGGATTTGGTTGACCAACCGGAACGTTCCCCAATCTGATGAGCTTCCTGACAGTAACGCCAGGGAAACATGGTGGTAAAAGCCTGGTCACGCAAACTTTAAGCCAACCAAGATCATAGAGCATGCGCTCGGTGGGAAGAGCGGCAGTGGATACAGTGACGTTTCTGAAAATCACACTGCTATCCGTGTAAGAATCGCCTCGACGAGGTGTATTTACACCACGTGCTCTACCATCCACGCCACATGGTTGTTTGACAGGAATCGGTGGGACCGAAGGCGACAGCACCTCTTGTCTCAGCGTTGAACTTGTCCCCAGAGTACCTGATGGTTCTTATTTAGCTGAGTTTACTGTGGTGGAAACGCAAGCCCTTAAACTGCTGCAAGAACTGAACCCTTCCAAAGCAGCTGGACCTGATTCAATTCACCCGAAGCTTCTGCATGAGTTGGCGGGGGAACTAAGTGGACCGCTGACGATGGTGTTTCAGAAATCACTTGACAGCTGTACATTACCTTCCGAATGAAAGGAGGCTGTCATCTGTCCTATCTTCAAAAATGGCGACAAGAGTCTGTCAGCCAATTATAGGCCAGTTAGTCTGACTAGCGTCGTGGTCAAACTGCTTGAAAAGCTGGTGAGAGATTCGTTGGAATGTCACCTGAATAGATTTAATCTGCTCAGTAGTGCACAACATGGATTCCGGAAGGGATTTTCGTGTTTGACGAATTTGTTGGTTGCTCGTGAAGCTTGGGCCGAGACAGTGGACAATGGCCACGTGGTGGATGTGCTTTTCGTAGACTTCTCGAAAGCATTTGATAAGGTACCCCACTTGAGGCTATCACATAAGCTGAGGTCCTACGGCGTATCTGGCCGCGCCCTTCACTGAGTATCTGCGTTTTTGCAGGGAAGAGAGTAGTGTGTACGTGTGGGTCGCAGCTTATCCTTTAAGCAAGCGGTCCTTAGCGGTGTCCCACAGGGCTCGGTCCTTGGACCGATGCTGTTCTCCATCTACGTAAACGATCTCCCTGGAGAGCTTGGGGTATCATCCCTATTGTTTGCTGATGACCTTAAGCTATGGAATGTTGTAAATGTTCCTGGGGGTTCTGAGGCCATACAGCATGCACTGGACAATTGTTCATTTGTTCTCCGAGGTAGGCGGTTTTCTCGCAAACGTTTCACCACCATGCGAGGTGGCATCCTCAGTGCAGTGATATATAGCGTACAAACTTACTAAATGAATTCTCCCTCCATGACAGACTCTTGGACTGGTCTACTTTGTGGCTACTGCCCATAAATCAGGCTAAGTGTTCCGTCCTTCGTATAGGAGCAACTTTTCCGCCTTCGAGCTACGTACACGGTGGGGTCGAACTCCCCCTTGTCTCCAACCAGATAGACCTAGGTGTCGTTCATTCCTCGTCTTTGCATTCTGGTGACAACTGGAAGAAGGCCGCTAGTAGAGGTTTCAGAATGTTGTGGTTAATACGCCGTTCTTTCGGGGTCTTAACTGCCGACATATGTGTGAAGCTGTTCTCAGCTTTCGTTCGGCCCCATCTGGAATACTGCGTCCAGGCTTGCGCGCCCTGCCTTGTTCGGGACAAAATGGAGTTTGAGAGGGTTTTGAGAGTAGGTACCAAATTGGTCGAGGGGTTACGGGGGCAATCGTACCCCGAGCGTCTACTTAGCTTGGGTATGTATTCAATGCACTACCGACGGCTTCGAGGAGACCTAATCCTTACTTAGCGCATTTTAACAGGGAAGTTGGGCCGGACTTGCGCTGGCTGTTTAGCCCGGCTAGGTTGCCTTGTCTTCGCGGTCATCCCATGAAGCTACACAAGCCGCGTTCTGACGGGATCAGGGCGGAAACTCGGGTATCGCGTAGAGTTATCGAGCGCTGGAACTCGCTTCCAGAAAATGTAGTCAGTGAACCTACGGTTAAGGGTTTCGAGCGTCAGTTAGACGCTCTTGGGTGGCAACATGAAACCTTTCCCTTCTCCTGACCATATCCATCTTCAAACTTTCAGTTCTTATTCTGTCATTATCTTCACTCTTTGGTGTTATCCTTCATTTTAATGACTTTCATTCCCCTTTACCTTCCATTTACTTTCTACTTCTCTTACTTCACGTAACCTACACAGCGCGGACTGCTAGTGCAGGGAACGTGGGCAGTAATTGGTTGATCAGGGTGTGTTTCGGGTGTTTCGTTTTAGATCTATCAAGAACTAACACCTTATCATTTCCTGGCTCAACGATTTGCTCAAGAACGAACACTCAAAGGATTTTCCTATCGTTCCAGTCCATCTGAATCGGAATCTGAGGGAATTGTAACACCAGGTGGTGTTTCTAACTCAGGTGCTTATTTCTTGAGCATTTTATCACCTTCCGGTTTGGGGGCGGATGGTTTGCGCGCTTTCCTTGCCCTCTTATGCTTATTCTTCAATGGCCCAGGAACCCGTGACACCTTCCATTTGGGGCGGGGCAACAATGCCGTCCGAGGCATCTGTCAGTTATATCCACGTAAACTGGAGCGTCCGGTAGGATGAACGCCTCGTCAAGGGTTGGACTTTCAGCAGAAGGACAGTCCGTTACAGCGTCCACATTCGCAATATTCAGGGATTTCATAATCAAATCTACTTTAGAGTTGAGCGACGCAAGCGAGGCAAGCTCGGCTAATGCCTTCTCAACAACTGTGAATCTGGATGCTAGTGCTTTGAATTCAGCACAGGTGAAAGCCGGGAGCTTCGCTTTCTGAGCGCAACAACCAGCACATCTAAACAGAAGGTTTTCACTGGATGATAGCATATCGTACTGATTCGCTCGGAAACCGGTACAACTTTTGTGATGCCAACCAGAGCAAACATCACACTGCATACCACCAGATGAATCCGTAACTGGTCTTGAACAGGCAGAATTGCTGCAAGCGGTGTTGCACTCATCAAACGAGGTTCGTACGCTTCGGTTTTTCGCGAGACGACCATGCTAGTGGATAACAGAGCAGAATTTAAAAACACGTATACAACCGTAAAACAACTACAATAAAAGGGCATAACGGAGTGTAAAACGGGATTAAAAAAGGGAACAACCGCAAAATTACCAGTAAGCGTCAGGAAGACGCTTTGGCCAGTATCACTTTAGTCTAACCAAGATATCTGGGATCAGATGAAATTTGACAACAGTCAAATATCGTTTCAAGTGTGTATTCAACACCTGTTTTCTACGTTATTTCAGCTAAAATATCTAGATCAGTATGGCACGCCAATAACTCGCGTC
>CALYDF020008042.1:0-11991 GCA_944474145.2 Dicrocoelium dendriticum | reverse complement strand
TCCACTTATGCTCTGAATTATTGAATAGTCACGTGGTATGTTTGCGCTTCATCTGTTCACTGTCCCGGCTTCATGAAACCTTTCTCAGCTCTCCTGTGTGGAGGAAACATAACCCATGTGGTCTGCGCACAGCTGCTCCTAAGCCTCTCCTTTCTAAACGTTCGTTTATCCGTTGCTCGCTGCAACGTCTGTGGTACCTGCTCTTGTAGGAGTCCAGATCTTTCACTGGCATTTTGCGGTTCCGTCTACCTTGGCACTAATACCTTAGCACCCTAACAGGACTTCAGTATCTGCTCGCCTCTGCCTCATCTGATGCGACGTCCTCAGTAAAAATTGATGTAGGCACGCAACCGCCTGTTTGATATCCTTCATTCACGTAAACCTTTTAGCTTTCTCCTAGTACTCCTTCCTAACTGCTCACGCAGCGCATAGTCGCTTCTGGCTACTCTTTTCTAGACGTACTAATATCTCTTAACCGTTATAACGACTGCGACTTTCCACCTGCAAACGTCCAGCTCACGGACTAGCTTTCGCTGGCTGTATCAAAAGTAGCTTTATCCCAGCACCTAGCATTAATTTTTTACCTGCGCACCGCCGTGCTTCAACCTTACATGATGTGACTGCCAAAGTAAAATTAATGTATGCATGACTTCTTCCTGTCTGCTCTTCTTTCTTTATTCATGTTTTTTAGCTCTCTTCCGGTGACCTTCCTATCTCATCAGAACAGCGCACAGCCGCTCACTGCTAGATGCTCAGCGGTCACTTATTCCTCTGTGATACCCAATTAATTGCAGTTACGCTCTCTCACCGGCTTTTCCCAGCTCAAGCTACCTTTGTAATATTTCAATAGCACCCTAGCATAATTTGATTACCTGCACGTTGCTGCGTCTTAGACTCTTATGCTCTGAACTATGTAACAACCGTATTGTATGCTTGCGCTTTTCCCGTTCGCCGTCCTTCCACAATGGAACCTCACTTGCTTTCTTCTGTCATGCAAACCTAACCCATGTATTCAGCGCAAGCCGCTATTTTGCCTCACGTTTCTAGATGTGCATTTATCCTTTCCTTGATTACTGTCTCAGACTTGTTTAACTGCAATCCACCAGCACTCAGGCTAGCATTCCCTGGCGCCATCCAGTTTGGTACTTTTACCTTAGCGCACTAGCAGGACTTGGTTTTCTGCGCGCTGCTGAGGTTAGGCCGCATGCTCTGATATCCACAGCAACCTTAATATACACCTGCATTCTGGCTATTCGTTGCCCTTCCGTCACTTAACCTTTCTTATATTTTTGGTTTCTTACTCCTCTCATCTGGTCAGCACATAGACGCCCGTTAGCTTTTCCTTTCTAGGTGTTCAGTTAGTACTTACTTGCCGTTATGTTTGCGACACGTACTCATTAATGAGTCCAACATACTCACTGGCTTTTCTTGGATCAGCATACACTAGTGCCATTTTATTACCACCCTAGAAAGACTCGTTTCTCCGCGCGACGCTGTGTATATGTTTGTGTCGCACGTACGCTTTCCATTAACTGATCTTTATTACTTCACTTTTGTCGATCCATCCTTTCTCTCCTAGTCAGTACATACGCTCCTTAAGCAATCATTTGTAGGTATTCCATTTCCGTCTCGCAGCAAATGTTTCCACACTCACTTATGTAGGAGGTTATCTCTTCCCCAGCCTGTTCCCATTCCAGTCGACCAAAGCACTATTCTCTTGGTACCCACTGTCGTCCTTCTGTTCAGCTCCACTGAACATTTTTACTTCACGTTTGAGTCCTATCGTTCCGCTGCCTTACCACCAATGGACATTTGATTTTCTCTCGCCGTATTTTATTTACATATCTTCTTACTTATTCTGCACTCCCTATCGAAGTAGGCTGGCTACCAACTGTTCATCCACCATTCAACCGCCGGTGTTTGAGCTCTGCTTTCTGTCTTCCCACGCAATATTTGCATCATAGTATACCGCTACCGCGTGGGTTGCTTAATAGCGCGACGCTCTGTACTCCATGTAGATGGAAGCAATTTATCCATAAGGCCATTGCATTTCATAGAACGTCCAAATGACATTTTCAGCACAATCATTGCTGCACATTGTACATCATTTTGTCTCCACTCTAAATGTTATAACAGAGGACTTTAGAAATGTTTGTTTCCACGCCCGTTGTTTGCGACCTTGATTGTCTCTCACATTCGCTTTTATCTAACGTCCGGAAATTCTTGGGTATCTGGGATTTGGCCGACAAACAGTTTTTTCCCGGGACAGGACACAATTTCCCACAAGAACTTACAAATGACATGGCTGTACAACAAATGCATACGAATGTACTCCATACCACGAACGTTGTCTAGTAATGATAGCTGCGCATGATGCTTTCACATAATCTAACAAGTCCAGACGCAAGAAACTTAAGTTTTGTTCACCTGGACACTCACAAGGACGACTCTTCGTGTATCTCCTATCCTCGAATGGCCCCAGCCATTATGGCGGACAGCCATGTATATATATATATATATATATATATATATATATATATGGCTGTCCGCCATAATGGCTGAGGCCATTCGAGGATACATGATTTGTGGGAACACAAAATCGCTTATGTCAAAAGAACAATGACAGGTCCATGGAGGCGGAGTGAAGTTAAGTTGAGTCACCGGGGTCACTCGCTAAGAGCATCGGGGCAGAGAACAAAGGAATGGAAAGTAAGGGAGTTAGCAAACATAATCGATCCAGACGGCCGAGCAATGTAGAATTGGGCATTCAACATGGGAGAGACTGAGGCGGCCATAGTTCTTTCTACACTGCCCACCAAATTCCGATCGGGATTTTCCAATGAAGGTGTCGGATGTTTCTGATCTGGGACGCCTTACGTCGGCTCCATCCACGCTAGGGGGCAAAAGGACTTACACCGGTACGCCAGAGGCCCCCACTTCGGCTATTGGACTCACAGCGGTCCTCCCTGGTGCGACAGACCCAAAGACTTGCCTCCCGCCTGCGGAGAGCCAAAAGCCGGAATTACATCCTCACTGGGGTCGCTCCCTTCTAGCCAACAAAACTTTCGTATATCTCTTGTGATCAGCCCATTCTTGGTCCTAACCACTGCAGTCCTGACAAGCCCGTCTTCGGAACCTATACAGTGGTCAACAATCCCCGTGGGCCACGAGCCACGTGTACCTGTTTCGGAAGAGACCAAAACTATATCCACAGGTCTGAATTTTCGAATGCTTCGCAGCCACTTTTTGTCTGGAATGTAACAAGGGCAAGTTCTCTGCGACCCATCCTTTCCAAAACAACGCCGTCAGGTAATTGACTTGCCGCCAACAGCGTCTATATTCTTCGGTTAGAGAAGCTGCAAGGAAATGTGATGCATTAGGTCGCAGTATCAGTATATCTTTGGGGGGTAAGGGCCATACGGTTGTTTGGGTCCGATGTCAAAGGTACTAACGGCCTGCTGTTGATGATGCACTCCGCTTCAACAAAAAGAGTAATGAGCGCTTTCTCATTAAGCGTCTGTTGTGTCGCAATCGATAGCAGCACCCGCCTAACAGACCTGATCATGCGCTCCCATACACCCCCCTATGGCTGGATATTGGAGGGTTGTAGTGCCATTGGACACCCATGCTAAGGAGTCTAACATTGATTCTTGCTTGGGACCATCCCTTGACAGCAGCACGCCACTCTGATACGACGCCTACGAAGTTGCTGCCGTTGTCGCTGAATATTTCGACCGGAGTCCCTCTACGGGAGACAAATCGCATCAAGTCCATAATGAACGAGTCGGTAGTTAGGGTATGGGAAATCTCAAGATGTACGGCTCTTGCCTGTAGACAGGTAAATAGACACCAGTACCGCTTTTCCTACGTTCGCTCGTGTTTAACAAGAAATGAGCCAAAGTAATCCACGCCGACCGATTTGAATGGGGGCCACCCACGTTCCACCCGAGCTAACGGCAATAGCGCCATCAGCTGCTCACCGGTGGTAGCAAGCGGTTTCTTGCATACCCAACAAGCCCCTATCAAACGTTTCACTGCCGACATCCCGCGAACGATCTAATATTTCGGCGCAAGCTCGCCAGGACCTGAGAAACTCCCGAGTGACCTTCCATCGAATGATAAAATCGGATCAAATGTTCAGTAACAGCGTGTTTAGGTGGCAGGATAACCGGGAACTTGAATGCAGCGTCGTACTCCAAATACGCCAGCCAGCCACCAACTCAATGGAGGCCACCGCGCATTACGGGGTTAAGACGGGCCGAAGGACCTCGCCGTATCTCCATCTTAGACGCTGTTGGGTCTGCATTTGCCTTTTCAAGCCGTTCCAACTCTGTTCCATAAACTTCGAGTTGCGCAAGCCGGCTGACATCACACTCTGCTCGGTTGAGTTCAGACAGGGTAATTAGTCTATTGGGTTGTGCGGTTCCAGCAGCTCCCTGTCTGCGGACGTATAGCTGCTGCTTGAATCGTGATAACCACACCACCGCTTTTAGTAACTTAGTCCAGTCTGAATATCTGCTGATAAGGAGCGATAATGCTGTTGCACTTGATGTCGCACAAGCCTGTCCTGTGGAACGTTTCAATTCTAAGTTGGCTGGCTCAGAACTTTGACAAAACACAGGCCACTCATCCTCGACACTCAGTAGGAATTCTGGGCCAAGAAACCAGCGCTTCAAGGATGTTACGGATGTAGTGCCTTTAGACAGCAGGTCTGCCGGATTGCATTCTGATTTGATATGCTTCCACTGACTGGGTTCAGTTAATTCTTGTGTGACCTAAAGTCGGTTGGCAATAAAGGTGCTGAGTCTTTTAGATTAGTCATTTATGTAGTACAAAACCGTCGTAGAGTCAGTCCAAAACACAACTTTATCGAAACGCATGTGAGCTCCTTTAGATAAATCTTCATATAACCTTGTCCCCAACATGGCTGCCGATAGCTCCAGTCGCGGTATCGACACTGATTTCAGAGGGGCTACGTTCGACTTCGCGTATAACAGAGAGCAATATGATGTGTCTTCATCATGAAACCTAGCATAAGCAACTGCGCAAAACCCAGCTTCAGAAGCATTGCAAAAGATGTGTAGTTGCGGACGCTCATTTGTCTCCCCAGGCTTACGAATGCACCGAGGAATCTTTAGGATGTCTATCGCCTTCACCTCACGTGGCCAGGAAGTCCAAATGTCACAGCCATCACCAGTGACTGGGTCATCCCAATGTAGTTTTTCTCGACATAGTCTTTGTAACAATAACTTTGCGGGCATAATTAAGGGGGCGATCAGACCCAAAGGGTCATAGACAGAAGACACAGCAGACAATATGCCCCTTCTCGTAATTGACCTCTCAGGTATTGTAAACTGATAAAGAAAATTGTCCTCACGGGAGTCCCAAACAATTCCCAAATTCTCCTAACCACCCCAGGGACTTCAGCTATCGGTTTGATCGACTCAGCTATCTCAGCTTGCGGAACCGTACGATACTCCTCTTCATGACTGCAGACCCATTTGCACAGCTTAAATCCACCCCTACTTAACATCTCTCTGAGCCCTGCCACAAATTGCATTGCTTCCTTCACATTCGTTAGCGGTATCAAGAGGTCGTCAACGTAGAAGTTATTGTGGACAGCTTCTGCCACGATTTCACTGTGATGAAGCCACCAATCATCAGCTGTTCGACAGAAGGCGAAATTGGCATAAAACGGTGAAGAGGTGGCACCGAATGTATGCGCCGTCATTTGATATTCAACCACTCCTGAACCAATCGAGTCATCCTTGCACCAAAGAAACTGTAGCGCCCCCTGTCGCGTAGAGGCACCTTCACCTGCATAAACATGTCTTCAATGTCAGCAGAAACTGTCACCTATTCAATCCTGAAACGCATAAGAATACCAATTAGGTTAGCCGTAGTATCTGGACCTTGAAAGACTTGGTCATTCAGAGAAAGAACCTTGTACTTTGCTGCACAATCAAACACCACTCTGAGTTTGTCAGGTGTCGTCGGATTGATCACTACGTGATGCGGTAAACACCACCTTGGTTTGTAGTCTGGTTGCAGCTGATCGCATGGTACAGGAACTGCGTAACCTTTCTCCGCATTCTTCCTTAAAACCGAGATATACCGTTCTCGTAATGACGGATCACTTGACAACCGTTTACGCAAATGGTCTAACCTACGCCGAGCTGCTTCGTAATTGTTAGGAACATTGGCATTATCATTTCTCCACGGCAGGGCTATTTCGTAATGACCATCAACGAAGCGTACGTGTCACTGCTTGTCACTGCGCATACCACTGCGGCTCTGAGAGAAAAGTTGTGATAGCAAACCAAAGGTACCTGTGAATATTTGTCACTGAATAATCACATGGCCGCTGCTGTATGTGTGGAAAGAGGCTCCGGCATGGTGAAGTGTGCAAGTGGGCAAGAATCACCCCGGTGATTCTTGGCCATGCCGTAATCCTAACATTTGCAACCACAGGTAAGAGGTATATGCAGTGCATCATTCACCGTCAACCGTGGGCTATGGCGCTTGCTGTTACTTATCGAACTTGAGGATGCGGCACGGCAACTGGTAGAACACCGAGCGCCTCTTCACGGAATACCTTACAAAGACGTGTACTAGGATCTCTATTACCATGCATCATGATTGATTTCGATGAAACAAGCAATCTACCCATCAGTTGAAAAGTCAGCAGTGCATTGGACTGCATTACCCGTCCTTGTGATTATAATTGCTGTTGCAGACCAGAGGCAGGGGACATACTATGCAGAGAGATGAGTACGCGGAAGTTAGTTGGTGGAAATAAACTTATGCGTGTCATAGTGTTACGGTTATAAACGGTAACGGTGGTTGATGGAAAGTAAGCACGCCACATGTAGGAATTGGATGTTCACAATAGGTTACTAACCTTTGGTATTGCAAGGACTTTCGTTAACTTCGATGTATCCACTGTGGCACAAAGGGTAGTAAACTCTGCAGACATATGATATTTAAACCATTCACAATTATTCCTGACCTCGTAAGTGAGGCGCTTCATGGCTGGTTACCCACGATTCGAGAACCGTGAGAAATGGTTTGTGGATCCTTGAAACACGTGGGGGAACATGACTATGGAACCGCCTCAACGGGTACCTGCAATGGAAAGACTCATTAAGTGTATTGGCAGATTGATGTCGATGACTGGCAACAGCGCAAACGTGATGACTTTGCTTAGACGATGTGGCAGCGTAAGAATACAGGCATATGGATACCAGTACATGCTTTATAAGAGGAAGGAGACATCAAGGATAACAGGGAACAGGTGGGAGGTATGAAATCCGCCTTGAGGAGTTGCGTAGCATTGACTTAAGTAAATGGTATAGGGTAAGTGACGGAGTGAGCTTCCTGAAACCTTATTCCAACGGCAGACTGATGCAATTAATTCACGGCAGTGAGCCCGACTTGTGCTTCGTAACCCCACATGTGACAGTGCTGTGGCGTTGCTGCCATAGGTGAGAAGGTTATGGAAACCTATTGCAGTTTTCCATTTACCGTTCCTGATGGCTTCATCCGTGAACGATATTAGTACGACTTCCATCGTTGACGTTCGATCACCGTGGTTACAATTTCGGAACCTCTTCTATACACATGTTGTCACTCCGGAGGTATGGTGACGAGGCCTGAACACGATATTCCATATGTGGCTTAACCGCTTCTTCATATGACGGAAAGAAAGCATCCGCCTCAGTGATTCGCAGCCCCAACCTAAGACGAAATAACTCAAGTCTCGCGTTGTTGGCAGTATGGAGACACGGTATCCAAGAATGAAAATTGTTCCCTACGATGACACCTGCATCGCGAGCTTCATTGGTACACCAAAATGATATAAAGAAAAAAATAAATAAATAGTTTATTCTCGAATTTGTCGAGTCACACCAAGAAAGGCATGATCAATATTTACATGCAATATTGCTTCGCAACAAAAACGTTGCTCTGAATGTAGTCGGCAGTAAGCCAAAGGTTGTACAGTCTGCGCAAATTGTGTAAGCAGTCACGTGATAGAGTCTTTAATGAATGACAAACTTTGAATTCCAGCGTGCGTAGTGGAAACAGTCAGGGCACTACATGTGTAATAAAAACGATGCATATACGCATGGTGTAACTTATTATTGAAAGTGACAGGGCAATATTGAATAATGATTCTGGTCGACATGCCAGTAAGTAGTTCAGGGCAGTGACTTTATTCGGTGGCGAGTCACATCCACCACGTCGCAGTGACGTTACGCGGACATTTGTGGCTTTATATAAGGAGAACGCTTGCCAGACGAAAACCCACCACATCCTGGAACACTGTCAGAAATTTGTCGGTGCACTAATATAAAACTGGCAGACCAGGTAGTCGACTGATTTCGCACTCAGATATTCGCAGTAAATGGCCTTCATGTTCCTCTGTTATTCGATCAGCTATCTTGGGCAATGCTGCCATAATGGCTGATGCGAATCGCCAATGTGGGCTTCACGAAGAATCGTCTTTGTGGGTATCCAGGTGGACAAAACGTCAGTTTCTTGCGTCTGGACTTTTCAGGAGTATATATTCTTTTCAGGTGTGTGAAGTTCTCGATTCCAGTTATCATCACCAGACAACGGTCCTAGTAGTAAGTTCAGTTGTATCCGTTTCTTGTGCAGCCATGTGCTTCATAGGTCCTTATTGGTTGTTCTGTCCCGGACAAAAGCGGTTTCTCGGTACTATCCCAGATCCCCTTGAAGTTCCGGACCTGGGAGAAAAGGAAAGGTGAGAGACAATCAAGGCCGCAACGAACAGGCGTGTATACACACATTATTTAACTCCTATGTTATAACATTTAGAGTGGAGACATATGATGTATATTGTGCGGCAATGATTGTGTTGAAAGTGTTTTTGAATGCTTTTTGAAAGCAGTGGCCCTATAAGTTGGTTGCTACTATCTACAGGGAATACAGAGCGTTGCGCCATTAAGCAAAATCGCAGTATCAGTTTACTTAGATGCTACTATTGCATGGAAATACAGTAAGCAGAGTTCAGGGACCAGCGGCGTTAGAATAGTGAGTGGACGGCTGGTGGCCAGCCTACAACGAAAGAGATGGTAAGTCAGCGGATAGATGGGACTCAAGCGCTGAGTAAAACTTATCGCGTGATCAAGACGGAAAGACGACACGATAGTACTAGGAGTATAGTGCCATGGCCTATTGAAATAGGAAAAGCATATGAGAGCTAACCTCCTACAAAAGTAAGTGTCGAAACCTTTGCAGTAAAAACGGATCCAGATTAATAGGGAGAAAGGGTTGATCGATAAAAATGAAATATTAAATATCAGTTAATTGAAAGCGCACGTGCGGAGCAAATATAAATGTAGCGTCACGCAGAGAAACAAGTCAAACTAGGGTGCTAAGAAAATGGTGAGAAATGAACACCTAGAAAGGTGATGCTAACGTGCGTCTGTGTGCTGATCAAGTGAGAGGAGGGAAGAGCTAAGATGCTAATAAACATTAATTGACTGAAGGGCAGGGAATAGCCGAAATGCAAGCGTAGAGTAAGGTTGCTTAGAGTATCGGAGCAGTGAGGCCTAACCTCAGCAGCAAGGGTGGTAAGATAATAGTACCACGCTGGATAGTGCCAGCGAATGCTAGCCCGAGAGTTGTATGATTGCATGTAATAAGGTCTAAGACAATTCATCAAGTTAGGGAAAAATGAACAGTAAGAATTGTGAGGCAAAACAGCGGCTTGCGCTGAATACATGAATATGCCTGCACGACAGAAGAGAGCAAACAAAGGCTTCATAAAGATAGGAAAACGAACGAATGAATCCCAGGCATATGTTAAGGATCTTAAATAGTTTAGAGCGAAAAATAGGCGATGCGCATATAATAGGATCATGCTGTGGTGTTAAAGGAATAAAACTAGGGAAGGCTGAGCCAGGAGAAGCCCGTGATAATGCCGAACTATTACTAATTAGGTGGCATAGACGAGTGGCAGCCGTGCATCTAGCAAGGAGCAGCTGTGCATCGACCGGATGAGCTAAAGAAGGTCGTCAGACGAGAGCTAAGAAGGTCAGAAAAGAAAAAGCAACAGTCAAGAAGAATGATTGTGGGAGTCGTATCTTATAATGCTAAATCACGAAGGTGTAGAAGTTCACAATGCACGCTATGGTGCTGGGATATTGCTACTTTTCAGAGAGCCTTGGTAAGCTATTTCAATTGCTGGACGCTTACAGATGAAAAAGTCGAAGAAGTTACAACAGTTAAAAGATATGAGAACGTCTAGATTAGAGAGGCTAAGTAACGTCTGAGCATCGACTTGAAGAGTTGGAAGTAGTGCTAGAGAAAGCTGTAAACTTTATATGGAAGGACACCAAACATTCGGAGTGCATGCATAAATTAAGTCTGCTGAAGACACCGTAGCATTGATTTAGCTGCGCGCAGATACTGAGTCCTGTTATGGTGCTAAGATTTTAGTACTAAGGTAGACTGGGCTGTAAAATGCCAGTGAAATATCTGGTATTTTACATGAGCAGGCGTCACCGGCGTTGTAGCAAGCAATGAATAAATGGACGTTTCGAAGGTAGAGGCAATGGAGCAGCTGTGCGCAGGCCACATGAATCCCATAAGAGACTGATCTGCAATAGCGTTGCCACTAATATGCAAGGGTTGACATTTATTGACATTTCGTAGGGTATTTATCAACATAAGACATTTTGCAACCCACAGCTGACTACACGATTCCCTGACGCCCCATATGTACTGAATCAGCACTGGAACCTCGGGCGAATTCTAATTTAACCGGACAGAACTCCGCTGCAAAGATCAACTTTGCCTACTAGTTCCGTTTTTCCGAAGAAAGAAACCCGTGCAAAATCAATCACAGAACCCCAAGTCACGCATGCGCAAGAAATTCTAACCCACACGGCGTCTTCCTCGACCCAGTGTGAAGTTACTTTGCATTCCTCACAGCGACTAACATACCGTGATGCCAAAAAGCCCTCAAAAGATGAAAATTAGCCGAAATATATTGTTGCCAAGTCCGACACATCAGCTGAAAACTTGACTGCTTTAGACACGACGGATTATAGTACACAGGCAGTTGATATGTCTGACCTGTACGACATAGACTCTGAACTAGAGAGTGTGCGCTTTCTATCAACATATACTACATTAGGCAGCGTTGGCGGTGACCCCACGCAACTCCCTATCGACACAACGCCGGTTGCCAGCAGCTGAAAGCAACGGTGTTCCACAGCTCTCACGTTTCGTCTCCCATCGATTCCATATCAGTACAACAAAAGGTGTATACGCAGACGTACCGATATGCCAGTACCAGAATTACCACGCCACCAGATGGCTCGGCAGCATACAACAGGACCTCCGATTCCCAATTACGGACCGAAGTCCATTGTCAACGAAGCACAGTCTCATCATCGGAACCACCTACGCAACACCCCACACCCAATAAGGCACCTTCAAATTCCCAACAAACCCCGTTACACCACCCACCTTGTAAAGCAACTTACATTCAACTACCACCGGTGACTATTACACCCTCTGCTCATGTTTATCAACCGTTACCCGTGATTGTTGCTCGGACCAGATCTATCCACCCATTCAGAGACTCATTTATACATTGCAGCGAAACCGATACGGTTGGTTCCAGCGCTACCTGTAACCCCCTTGGATCTAAAACCGAAAAGTGACCCGTCAGCGGCCGGCTGCAAGCAGTATAACAATCCGCCGCCACGGGCACACCTATCCGCTGCAATTAACTCATCTATAACAAGCGCTTCCAAAAAACATAAAACTTACCCTCCGGTCTTTCCCCCATTGCGATATTCCGTCCATCCACAGTAGGTCCACCCTAGGGACCTCATTAAAACCCCATGAAATAAATAAATAAATAAATAAATAAATAAATATTTTGTTCTTAGTTTCATAGAGACACACCAACGCAGGCATGATTATGGTTTAAAAACAGATGTGTATCAAGACGGT
>CALYDF020008041.1:0-11996 GCA_944474145.2 Dicrocoelium dendriticum | reverse complement strand
ATGTGGTCAAATAATTTTTAAATACTATAAATCAACCAGTAGCTGATGTATAAAGGAATCGGGGTCCTGCAGCTTTTATAGTACCATAGGTTACTGTAACCTTGGTAGCACGTGCCCGGAGTTTCCAATCGCATAAATGCGTCTAAAGAGAGTGGCTAATTTTTGACATGAAAAATCGGACTGGCGGGACTTGGTGTTTCGGTACACCAGGCTAAATGGTGACGCTTTCATATCTGGATTTGAAAGGGATGTGTATAGGTCGCTTTGTGCTTAAGTATGTACAAAAAATGGTAGTTAGTAAGTTACATTGGTTGTAAATTTCGCTTTAATTCATCGCGATTTTAGAAAATATAAAAATACAATAATCAGACAAAAGATATGTATACCCTTATCCGAGCAAGTAACTTACTACAAGCATAAACTTTACGTACACGAAACAATTGTATTACCACTTATTTGCTCCATAAAACAGCTGTTTACACTACACTTTTATTCAGCATTTGCCTGCTTTCCATTATGCCGTGAACTTCAACTACGCCTGTAGAGATAACTTTAATTTATCATAGACGTTTTCACGAAGCAAATCCATATAACATTATTTTTGTTTCTTTGCACCTTAATACCACAAAAATTAAGAATATACTCTGTAACCACTCAAACAAAGTTGGACGTTACCGAGGACAACGGTAGCGAAACCCTTTCCCGCCATGAAAAAATTAGCCCTTCCCGCGTCTAAATTGGACCTATGTTATTGGATAAGTAAACAGTGTAGTCGGTTAGCCAGAAAATGAAAACTAGCCACTTTAAGGGAGAACATAAAGAGCGATACACTTAAATTGAAGCGGAAATGAATATTTTGCTTACCTCACATGCTCGTATGTGATTTCTATTTTGGGAAACGACCGGGCAGGATGATTAGCGTACCTCGAGAAATGGGTGGACAAGAACGGAAATGCCTGTGAGAACAATATGTAAATAACGGGGTGAACGGATGTGGCACGAAAAGGCAAATAACCGCTATATGCGCACACCTATTTACATATGGGACTTGTTAAGGGATGCGTATTTACAAAGGAAAAGTAACGCGAAAGCGTCAGTTGCATATATGAATGCCTGGGGAGCTGTAAGTTAAGTGATCTAAGATGAAGAAGAAGTAAAAATGCATGTCGGTCCCTGGTCGACATTTGGTGGCTATAGGCTCATAACTGCGGAAGGAGCTTCCTTAAGGTACATAAATGTTTGATGAAACCTTATTTTTATATATATATATATATTATAAATTTGCAAAATCAACATGCATATATTTGTAATTAAATATATGCATTCACTTTCAGACTGCGTTATGTATACATAAATGTACGCATTAGTAACCTCAGTCCCATATATATATATATATATGTATATATATATATATGTATATAGGTTAATAAGGCGTACATTCAAGTATACATAATGCTGTCAGAAAGGGAATGTATATATTTAATTACAAATATATGCTTTCCTAAGTTTGCAACATTAACGTGGTTAAAAATGGTACTGCTCCTCCAATCTATCCATGCTTATATCCTCATATGGAAAGACATTTGTACGCATGTTACGGTAACACTGATCATCACTTCTATGCCATTTAAGGGGACGGCACGTTATTAGTCCCCGCTCTGATTGTCTAACGTAAATATCTGCAACTGGACATCACTGGACCAACGTATACATTCTTTGCGTTACAGAGATATAAATGACCTTATCCGTACGTAAATGAGTAAATAATTAAGTATGTGCGTGTCAGTTTTCATGGAGTTTAACCGGTATCTGTAATGGTGCATATCAAGTTGTCAGGAGTGATGTGAGGTACGAATTTCATTATTAAGCTAATACCGTTTTATGCATAATACTAAGGGAAATTTATCACATCCAGTATATGCGGAAGTTTTAGGAAGCATAGGGAATAATAGGATGGCAAAAGGAAGAAGGGAAAAATCAATGAACGTTTTTGCAATGTTTTCGTACTAGTAGCCCACATATGTACGCCAGACTATAGGTAGGTTAATGTTCCTGCGAACGTGACGGGTACATAGTAAGGCCATATGATTGCCTCACGAGTGGCATTTGTTTGTTCACTGAACCGCCCTCCAGTGTTGGCTTCGATTGGTTGCACGAGCGATGCATGGAAAAGTATCATGGGTTCTATAACAGCAGTGTCATAAAGATCGTTAACCAGGTAGATATTTTTGACTTCACTGCGGTAAAGGAACAGTGCTTAGTAAGCCTATGTATGTTCCACAGAGAAGCAGAATTATAGCCTACAGCGACAGTTAGGTTATCGGCACCAGAAGCATACATGAACGGCCATCACTTGTGCCAATTGCGTTCCATGATAGTTACATCCATATGGGCGGCGGTATAGTAAGCACTGCTAACAAATGAAAAGAGCATGCATCGGCACGCCCACAGGAATGATTTTAACTGTTCCCAGCGCGGCTTCATCAATTCTGCCACCATGGAATTGGCAATTACTGGTCTCACAGGCGTTCTTGACTGACAGTACATAAGTCTCCGTAGGTCTCACTTTGGTGGCAGTATAATGAGCACGGGAGAAGGCTGCGCTATAAACGGAGCGCGCATCCATAACCAGTGGTTTTGAAATGCATATAGGTCGCATAGAAGACATTATTGTTGTGTGGAGGGAAGCCATAGTGATAACATTAGGCATTGCGACAAAAAGAACGTAAGTAATGGGATTTCGGGACGATACTGATACAACTGGAATGGAGTCACATGGCTTTTCTTTTGTTTCCGTCATTGTATGCAACTCCTTTGAATGCGTGATGCTGAGTACTCGTGAGAATATGGAAATGGTAACGAAGAATAGACACAAATGGGGCGCTGACGTCTGTGCCGATTCCGAATGTTCACGTCATCATGGAGAGCGTGTGAGGCGCTCTTGACCCACAATGCGCGAACACCGAGGAACGGTAAATGGAAATTTATTCTGTAGACACAAATGAAAGCAATATGCATAGATGTAAAGCGGGGTTGACTTACTTAAACACATGAAAGCGCTGTAGCGTAGCTCCCGATAGTGGAGCGTATGGTTCACGTCATCATTGTCTTAGGCAAAATTATCGGGAAATAAGAAGTAACGTAGTTCGGTGGTAGACGTTTGATAATTTTTCATTGCGGTGCCACCCATCAACAGGAGAAGAAGGTGCATACGGGCGACTGAACCCTCGACACTACAACTTCCACCATTGATAAATTTTTGGTCTGGCAATGTCACCTACCTTGTCATGAAGCATGAATCCTACGAAGACAAGAATTAGGTAACAAGGAAATGTCGTACAACCAGTAAAACAGATATGACGTGTTCACGTACGTTATATGCTTAACGAATGTAGAGAAACCCAATTCTACTGCGCAGTATCATATCCATGCACCATTTGAAGCTGGTTCCACAGTAGTACGTTACTACAGCGCTGCCTTGCCCAACAATATTTCCCGGGTGCCCAACGAGCCATAAGGCACTGGCTATTGTGTATCAGTCCACCCGCATTGGTATCGCTGTCACCATGCTTGAACAATGAACAATGAACAATGATTTATAACGGGTAAAAAAGCATATGCTTGACAGGTCCCGTAGGGTGGTTGGAGCAATAGATAAAATGGAAGGATAATCGAACAAGTAAATCGTTTTTTAAGCCTCTTCAGATTTCAACGCACCACTTCATAATGATAGTTTGAAGTATGGACTGAATGTCTGCACCCAAAGTAGAGCTGTTATATTACAGCAAATGTGGGAAAAGAAATCAAAGGAACGGATAGCGCTCACTCGTGTGTTGCTTCCGTTGAGAGATGTGGTACGTTACTCCAATTTGTATACATCCATGTCGCTCATTGGGACACTTCTGTAGGTAACATCACCGCCACTTTGCGGGGAGGGTCAGTAACCTCATGGTTTGGGTCGCGTTATTTCGTCCTCCGCATAGGACGTGCTATGCCAAATAATGCAAGTTGGAAGGTGTGTCATCTAGGCGTTTTTTAAATAGTGCCAAGGTGGCGGCAAGGACGACGTGAGTGGGGAGCGCATTCCAAGCACGGGACACACGGAGTGAGACAGAGTTTCGTCGACAATCAAGTCGGCTGTAGTGTGTAGCCAGTTTGAGCTGATGGCCTCTCAGGTTGGTATTTTGGCTCAGCTGCAAGAGACTGCGACATGGGTGATTTGGATTCATCAGTATTAAGTAGACCATGATGAGGTCTCCTCGGTGACGACGATATTCACCACTGTACAATCCCAGAGAATGCAGTCTGCGTTGGTAGGGGATGTGAAACAGGCCACTGACGAGCTTCGTTGCTCTACACTGTGGAGCTTCAAGTGCACTGATGTCGCGCTTGCGCCAGGGACGCCAGGCCTGGATCGCATACTCCATGTGGGGTCTCACGTAAGTGCTCAGCATTTGCGGAAATACAGATGGCTCAATTTTCCGAAAGCCCTCCGTAAGAGTCCGAGATGTTGACTGGCCCTTTTCGATGCCTTTTCAGCTTGTCTGGAGCAGCCAAGGTCGTCCTGCACGATCACTCCGAGGTCGCATTCCTGGACAGCATGTTGCAACGGCTGGTCTCCGAGTAAGTATTCATGGATGAGCTGGTGGCGTAAGCTCACGACTTTGCACTTGGTGACATTGAAGTGGAGCATGTTTTCGGATGACCAAGTGTCCGCCCTGTCCAGATCGCTCTGCAGTGTTTTGTGATCGTCCTCTGTCCGGATGTCATGCCAAATTTTGACATCATCTGCAAACAGCAAGAAGTTCGACTGTAGTACACTGGCAAGGTTGATAATGAATGTTAAAAATAAACATGGCCCAAGTACTGACCTTTGTGGCACACCGCACTGGACGTAAATCGGGTCGGACATGGAGCTGCGGACTCTCACATTCAGCTGACGTTGAGTGAGAAAGCTGGCGATCCAATCAAGCACAGGGTCATCGATTCAGTAGCCTCGAAGCTTGGGTAGGAGGATGCGGTGGTCCAAACGATCGAACGCCTTCGAGAAGTCCAGGTAGACAACGTCGACTCCAAATTTAACATCAGCTGACTCCGTCCAGCTTGCTCGGGCCAGCAGTAAGTTTGTGGTGCAGGATCGATTTCGGCGGAATCCGTGTTGCTGTGGCACTAGGATATTGTTGTTCTCCAGATATCCCATCAGCGCCTCCGCAATTATACGTTCCATTACTTTGGATAAAACTGGGAGGAGAGTGATTGGACGGTAGTTCGACGGCTCCGCACGATTACCGCTTTGTAAATGGGAGTGACTAGCCCATGTTTCCACAGTGTGCGAATCAGCATTTCGTCAAGACAACGTTGAAAGAACCGAGCTAATGGTTCGGCAACGTTTAGGGCCGCTGCCTTCAACGCCTTCGGTTTAATATCGTCTACGCCTGGCGAGCTGTGCACACGCAACGACATTAGCGTTTTCAACACATTGGTTGCCGTGAACGATACGTTGTGTAAACCTGGGAACGGTGAGAGCTCTGTCAAAATCGGGTGAAGGGATGGTTCACTCCGGAAAGTATGGAGGAAGTGTTGACGAAACATGTTGGCCGCGTCCTGAGCAGTTTGCGCATGACCTTCTGTTGCACGCAAGACCGGGATACCGCGCTGCACTCTACGGAGTTTAAATAAAGAAATAAAGTTTTTATTCTCGAAAAAGGCGAGGCACGCCTTTACAGGCATGATCATTATGACAAAAATGCGCGGTCAAGAATGTGCAAGAATACGTTATGTTTGCCGTACCATTGTATGTTTATGTAGGGGGTATGTAATTATGTAGCTGTGTGTGTGTGGGTGTGTAACTGTGAGGTTCCTGTTTGTAACTGTGCTGCTCTAATTTTCACTCTCATATCGTCGGCAATGCTCGAGTAGAAGATGGATGTCCGTGCGTTGGAAAGGATTATTCGGCTACCCACGGGGCAGTGACTTTATTTTGTGGCGAGTCACGACCGCCACGTCCCAGTGTTGTTAAGCAGACATTTGTGGCTTTTTATAGGGAGAACGCTTGCCAGTCGAAAACCCATCCCGTCCTGGAACACTGCCGCCGAACTATTTGCTGGAACGGGTAAAACACGAACCACCCAGCTGGCACCACGAGGAGGCTGTTCGGCTAACCAGCCTATGTATCATAGGCACCGTTGCGCGCCACCAGTCTGTGTTTGTGCTTCTTGCTTCGTTGCTGTCTTTATGTTTGGCTGTCTTTTGTCCGTTGCCCGTTTTCTCTCGAGATTTCCGCAGATACATCCGCCAAAACAAGAAGGTTTATCCACTGGGAATAGTCGACCCACTTTCAATAGCCAGCTGGTTTACATGCTTGTTCTTTGCTCCGGGAGATGAAGAACCCACACATCGTTCCAAATGGAGCTCTTTCCGCCATTCTGGAGAAGCTACCACCACGGGGTCTAAACAAATGGGTTTAGCTCGCCTCGTACTCACAGTAGAACAATTTACTCACCTGGAATAATGTAGTTACATGGATCCACTGTTCCACAACCGGAGACTGACAATTCTGGCGTGATTACCTTCACTGCCTCAAACATTCCGATTCTCCAGTCACCTGGAGCTTTTCTGATGTCATTTCACGGACAGCACTGCGCGCGCATAAGCGGCTTTTCCGATGATTTTTCCTGGAGTTCTCACTTGGTTATGGAGACAATTACACTTACATTTGAAGGAAATACTTGTCCACTTTGCGGAGAATAGCATTTATTCCTGTTTTGGACATATTCAGACACAAGAAACAACTGCACTCACCGTCCCTATGACAAGTCCAGCATGGATAGCTGGACACGGGTTGCGAGCCGGACAATATAATAGAAAAAGCCGGCCTCTATTAACAATATGTTTACTCACCCGCATCATTATCATTCGACTCTGCGACTCTTTTACATCATTGACTGACTTCAACGACTATTGCCGGTTCAGTACTAAGCCATTTGGCCAACCAACGAAACATTTTGGCTGTCAACCGACTGCGAATAATAGAGTGCAAAATCGGTCTATACGATGCATAGCCGACTAGCACTACAGTTCAACGGAAGCTACGACAGTGTTCCAGGACGTGGTGGGTATTCGCCTGACAAGCGTTCTCCCTATAAAAAGCCACAAATGTACGCTTAACAACACTGCAACGTGGCGGATGTGACTCGCCACAAAATAAAGTCACAGCTATACATTTCACACTGACGCAGTCCTCAGCCTCCAAGGATCTGGTGTCATTGTACACCCGGACCTCCCCTTGGCGGATAGGCTTAGACTGCGGGAAGCTGTGAAGGATCTCAAAGCCCGCAGTGAAGCAGGAGAAAATGGTCTCCGCTTGGTGGGTTTTCGGGTGGGGAGCCGGCGGTCCACTTCCGCCCTACCAGAGCGGAAGTTTTCTTCACTGACACTATTGTTTGCTTTTATTTTTCACATGGCCGGCCCAGTGGGCACTGCTAGTGCACCGCACGTGGGCACTGTTTGGTTGACCATGTGAATCATGTGGGTTGATTTGGCACGCTTTTGGCACATCAAGGCACCGGTTTCCTTGTTGGATCAACGAGGCTTTTAAAGGTGGAACATTCGCGGGAGTTTTCTACTGTTCCGGTCCCACTTGAACTTGACCTTCATTGAGTGGTAGAGAGCAGAAGGGGGATCCGTGTCAGCTCCTTCGCTTTCCGACCTTCTAAAGATTGCAGGCGCATTGGCTATGTCATAGCTCAGGATGTAGTATCAGTACCCTGTAATACTCAGTAGGAGGATGTCTAGCAAACATTTGCAACTCCCTTCTGATTGTGCATTGACAACCGGGTCCAACAGTCGGTTCCGGTCATTAATTACTCGATTGGAGAGAGTAACATCTGAACGGACTTTGAACCTCCTCGGTTTAAACAGCTTCTAGCTGTGACCTCGAGTCGACCTGCCAAGTCTTAGCTGAAAAAGCTGCCTTAGCTCGTTTCCCAGTTCCCGTAGGATGCGTCTGGTATAGATGAGGTCTCCGAGACGTCGGCGGTAGTCTAAGGAAAAGAGGTTCATCCTCTGTAGTGGGGTGGGGTACGGGAGTTTGCGTAGCCCAAGGACAAATTTCGAGGCTGGTCGCTGAAATTTTTCTATCTTGTCACTTCCATGTTTAGATAGAGAGACTTTGGCCGGAGGTCCGAATTCAAGAATGGTACGGATGTGGGAGGTGAAGAGAAGTCTAAATAAATGCGGCGTCATTTTAGAGAATGATCTCCTTATGACGTCCTACGTCTCGTTCGCCACAGCAGTTCTCTTTAACGTGCCGAAGGTCGTTTTGAGATCAGAAGAAATTATTGTGCCTAGGTCCTTTTCCTGTGGCAACCTTGAGTAGGTGCCCGCCAATGTGATAGATGCCCAGTGGTTTAGCAGCACCTATAGAAAGGACTGAGCACTTATCATTTTTGACCGGCAAACCCCACTTAAAAGACCAAGAGTGCGGTAGATCACGCGTTTCCTGTAATCCGTGGTAGTCTTCCAGGCTGATCACTTACGACCATAGGTTGAGGTCGTCTGCACAAATAAGGCAGTCCGTTTGTAGCATACTAGGTAGATCATTGATATATCTTGGACGATTCCGGTCCGAGAACGGAGCCTAGTGGTACGCCACTAAACATAGGCACCAGGAATGAAAGGGTATTGTTTACTTACACTTCCATGTTCCGGCCTTGCAAGAAGTCACATATCCATAGTAGGATATTCCCTGTTATGTCAATTCCGCAGAGCATAGAGAGTAATTCCCGACGTGGGACTCTGTCAAATGCTTTGCTTATGTCGATGAAGACAACATTTAAACCTTTTCCAGCGTCCACAGATTTAGCCCTCTTCTCTCTAGCGAACACCAGGTTAGTTATGCAGGAATGTCCCTTTCTGAAGCCATGCTGGGTGACTGAAGTGAAGTTGCGATCTTCGCAGTGTCGGCTGATAGCACATTTAATGAGCTTTTCCAGTATCTTTTAGGCGACCGACGTCAAGCGAATTGGCAGATAGTTCGCAGCGTCCTGGCGGTTTCCGCCTTTGTATTTCGGCATAACTACACCCGTCTTCCAATCGACAGGTAGGCGACCAGCTTTAAGAGAGAGCTGACAGATTTGCCAAAGTGGGACGGAAATAAATTCCGCCACCATCTTGAGTAATTTTGGGTATGGCCCGTCTGGGCCTGGTGAAGAAGATGAGTCCAGTTCTAGTAGTAGCTTGTGTAGCACCTGCACCTGACCGCACAACAAGTGCGGTCATCCTCGCCTCGTACCTCAAGTTAGCATTACTGCTGCTACAGGCTTTCTTGTCAGCAATTTGGCTTTGCTTCATATCCAGCGGAACAGCCCATGCGGTCACATTGTGCTAAAACTCGACGGATAGGTTTCTTCCCATTTGCAAAACGTCCGCCATCCTGTCGGATATGTAGTGCCCGGTGCAGTAACGATTTATGGTGCCGCAAGCAGATTCTCAAAGCGCATGCCTGGGATGAATGGCGTTTTATTCGCGAACTGCTCTCACTCGAAAACGTTATTGCTACTTCGACATCAAGGTTACCACTTTCACCTAACTACAAAGGATGTGGTCCCCGAGTGATGAAAATATCGCTGCATTCCGAAATGATGGTAGAATATGTGATCAATACGTGGCGCAAAATGCGTCAAATGCTACCATCCGAAATACGTATAAAGACGATGGGCACTGAACCACCAACAGGCCATGTCACACTAAGCAAGCAACGTACCAATACAATCCTGCCGCCATGTAGCTCAGACCAGAGACAGTGCCAAAACACGCTGCCGGCTGAAGGGGGACAAGTTGGTCACCCACTTGTTGGCGCTGAGAGCTCAATACTACGACCCAAACTGGCCCTAGGTTCTGCAGCATCGGTCCTACAAAAAAACTACCGGCAGCCAACCCCACAAGGGTCGGCGTAAACTCCAACCGAAAACCAGAATCTACAAACACTCTTCTAACCACCGATGCCCTCACCTGCTTCTATACTAATGCACAAGGTCTTCTCAGCAAGCTAACCGAACTTCGATTTCGCCAGGTCTCCACGCCCTGGGATCTAGTTATGGTCACCTAAACCTGGCTGAGCACGGAAATCGCGGATGCCGAGATTGCGTTACCTGGCATGAGTTCCTTACGAAAAGCTCGGCCTAGCAGAGGAGGCGGAGTGCTTTTGTATTATCGATCCGACCTACATGTTGAGATCATTGATGACTCAGAAGCAAACATCAACGATTCTCTTTGGTGTCGTATGCACCTGAGACGTGGCGATGTGTGTTTGCTAGCAATAGTTTACCGTCCTCCAATGTCTACCTTGGAAATGGATCAAGGCCTTGCTGCTGCGATGAAACGAGTATTGACACGTCCACACAGTCACGTTCTTCTGGTGGGGGACTTCAATCTGCACGCACTCGAAGTTCCAGCATCGCCCAGCGAACAGTTCAAGGCTGATTTGCAAGAACTGATTACTGATGTATATTCATGTACCCTCTTGCATCCCAACCCATCCGTCTCCACTGACTCTTTATTTACCTTCCCACCTCAACTGTACTACTTACTCTAAGTGTGCCGACTAATCCAGTCTCGTCTGATCGGTCCCCTGCTCTCCGAATTCATTCAGACTGCTGTGACGTTACCGGCATTGAATGAGAAGTGCGAACGCTCTGTCCCCATTACCTCTCGAGCCCCATGGACTTTTCCACACCTTATAAGTAAACCTCTCCCTATCCGGACCGTCTCCTTATGACGTTCTCTACTTTCAAACCTTCTCTAATCGGACTGCCAACTCTGTGCCCTGTTTCATCTGACCGGTCTGCTTCTTTGACCCTTTCCAGACCAGCAACATTTAAACGGTCTAGACTCTGTAGACTCAAGCTATATCGCACTTACGTTGACAGCCTGCTAGACTTGTTCACCCTCTATTTATATAGTCACCTCCACCTCTCGACCCACTCCATTTGCCCTCCTAAAATTAGCTGTCGGACTCAATGTCGTTTCGCCGACTAATCCTGTCTCGTCTGTTTGGTCTCCTGCTTTCCAACTTCTCTCAGACTCCTGTGACATTACTAGCCATCGTTCAGATGACTGAGCGCCGTTCGTATCCAATCATTCTTCAATCGGACGATTGAGCCTCTGTCATCCGTAACTCAGCCTCAGCTGATCAGCCAAATTCTATGGGACTGCTACCAGGCTACCGGGATGTTAGCGGTCTAGGCTCCGTCGATCCAAAGCACTTCCTCCCTCACCTTGATATCCTGCTGAACTTGTTCGCCCTATGTTGATATAACCACGTATATCTCTGACCAGTCCAATCCTACTGACTCTACTTACCTTCCCAAATGAACCATAGGACTCAATCACAATGCGCCGACCAAGTCCAACCTTGGCAGCTCGGTCTTCTTCTCTCCTACTTCTGCGACGCTGCCTGCTATGCTCGGAAGACTGAACGCTCCGTCCCCATTACCTCGCTAGCCCCGTGGATTTTTCCACACCTTATATATGAACCTCCCTCTATCCGGACCGTCTCCTCTCATAATGGCCCCTATACTATCATTTCTTCTTTAATCGGACTGCCAACTCTTAGTGCCTTGTAATAACCTAGTCTCATCTGACCGGTATGCTCCTTTGACCTTTTCCAGACTAGCAAGATATACCGATCTAATCTCTCTAGACTCACAACTATGTCTTGCTTACATTGACAGCCCGCTAGACTTGTTTACTCTTTATTAATATAGGCACCTTCAGCAGTAACCTGTACCCTCACATCTTCAATCGGATGACCGACGCTTAGTGCCATGCCCTTCTTTGTCATCATATGATCAGTGAAATTCTCTGGGACTACTACGAGGCCCCGGATGTGTCGACTTCTCGAGTCTCGTCTGTTTGGTCTCCGGCTTTCAGAGTTCTCTCAGATTACCGGGATATTACCGGTGCTATTTCAGCACTGAACGTTTCATACTTCGCAC
>CALYDF020008040.1:0-12015 GCA_944474145.2 Dicrocoelium dendriticum | reverse complement strand
CCATTCGCAAAATACCAGATGATTGGTAGTCAAGGAACCGGCATATATTGGGCTCAGGGTTGCAGCTGTCCATGTGTTAACTTGTGGCAACCTGGCGACACCCCTGTCTGTCTAGGTACGAGGTGTACAATATGATTGCAAACTATTGTTTCATACTGCGCCTGCGTAATGCCGACAACTTGCCATTTCGAACATTGACAACGTGCGTTTGCCTCAATCAGCCGAATCGCATACCACGCTCTTCCGGCTTCCCGTCGAGGGATGCTCGCAATATCTGCTTTGAAAACTATACCTCTCCCCTATCTAGAACCTTTAGCTAGCTTGATTGTACGTTACGACAATAAATGTATATCTCGCCAATTAACTCATCTTGTTTTGATTGCTTTTAAGACGAGACGAACTATTTATAGTGCCTGGGCGATCACTCTATAAACTGACCATTGTTTGACCATCATCAGGCTCTTTTGCTGCTAAAGATGTGTGACGGGTAGAAGGCCAAAAATAATCTTTAAAGGAAGTAAGTCATTTGACCTCCTGGGGAGTTGAATTGGCGCCAAAATTTAACACCTTACTTGTGTGAAATAATAATTATTGTAACCATTAAACTTACTATTAGTAACAAATCATATAACCTATGTTGGCTACATGTACCTTGTTTAGCGAAGCCACGAAAAGTTTTGCTTGGTTGAAATATTGTTTTTCTCAGTCGGTTTATCTGACTTAGGACAGCTCCCAAACGCCGCTTCTTTTGACTGCTCAAAAATGAACCAACATCCCAATTAAAGTCATTGAAGTACAATCAGTTAAAATGAGGTAATGCATCGTTTTCTAAGTGTGGTATTAAACGTACACCTGTTTCGTGTGCTTGGATGATTGATAAATGCATGCGTACATTGCATGCCGTCTTGCAAGTACGCGCGCACCTCAATGAAATTTCACTCAAGCGAGTAAATAAATAGGAAATCGAAAACATATCGGTTATTAATTTTCACAACCAAATTCGGTGTCAGATGACGTAAGCAGTGGGAGCATCATCCTGGAGATCTTGCAATTGATCTGCAACCGTACTTTATCAACCCAAAAGACATTGCTTAGATTTTAATGTACAGCTTTGTTCCTGAATGGCACCTGATGGCTTTTTGCTTAAAGCTAACCCAATGGGCACGTTTACCTACGTCCGTCTTATAACTACGCTGGACTGTCAGCAGGTCCATTTAAGAGTGTTTATGGTCACTCGCAGAACCAAAAAGTTGGTATGAAGATAAATGTTGTAAGCTGTCCAGATATGCCGTTAAATATAATTATAATTCTTCGGCAGCTCTGTACGTTGCCTAAAATGCGTAACCTTTTGAGGAACTCGTAATTTCACTCAGCGTTAATGACCCACCCTGAGTGAACATTTTGTGTGCACCCGGCCGTACCAGTTGGAGACCTATTGGTCACTGGAAAACATTTTCGTTTATCTTAACGGCTATACTATTACGTAGTTGCAAGTTGGTAATTGAGTCCGTCTTAATGTTGCCGGTGTTTGCAACTAGGGAAAATTCTGTTTAGTTGCTTGTTAAGTGTGGCTCCGAAGCAAATATTCTGAGTGACCAAAAGCCGTCCAAAAGTGTCCTATTGTGCTAACCATTGGCACAAAAGTTGGTCATTCAGTCACATCTAGATGTCACTCGAACCGATACATTTTGGTCAGTCAGGGTTGTGTCCACGGTGAGTTCCGACAATGACGTACGCCCTTGTCGCTTCATTCGTTTTTCGTGATTTTGTAGCCATCTTCGCATTCAAGCCGTTGTGTCCATTCTTCCGGGTTTATAGTACCTGCACCAGCGCATACACACTATCTCGGACTAGCATATCCTAGTCCTACAGTTCTTCTGCCTCAATATGGGCAGTTGGAGAAATGGCTACAAGTAAAAGCTAATTAAGGCGAGGATACTACACACCAGTTTACAAGCTGGTCTATCTTCTAGCGTAGTAACTTTCTGGAATGGTCCTTTGTAACATATTATTGTTCAATAATATCTGCAGATCGATTTGCAGGGAGAGGAAAGTTTTAATAGATCGCTAGACGCTTACCCGATGAACATGGCAGGTTCTGCTGCTCTTACTTTAAAGGTGACTATGTCCGAAGAGATGACGTCGCTCAACAGCATGCACCCACCTTGTAATGCTTCGAAACCGATATAGCTGACAGAGGCTCTCTCTCTTGATCTCAATAGTCTAGTGAAACCCAATGCATGAATGAATATCGTTAGGTCTAGCAGGGATGGTATCCATGAATATCTATGTTATTTGTTACAGTGAATCACCGCTTTAGGTTAGACTAGGTTACCTGGCTTGGACTCAACTCACAGATGCATCCTTGGCTGTCTGTTTATCTGCGGTAAGGTGTTTTGTGTTAATGTTGCTACTGGTACTTTGAGCAAAGGTACCGCTTATAGTAGAGTAAAGCAAGAGTAAGCACTTGATCCGTCAACGGACCGTAATTACTGTTTCTTATGTTTATCAGTGTATTAAGCCCTTTACTTAATGACCCTCCTAGCTTTCTACTGCTGATTTCAAATTTTTAGCAAGGATGGTATGGCTACACTATGCAAACATTTCGGTACGCTTGTTAAGTAGTCACGCTCATTGAATTTGCTCTTTAAAGCCAGTAATTGCCAAATCTTGACTCCAAATGTTGAAGACGTATTGCATGCCACGGTTTGGTCCCTGGCACTGCAGAGTGCTACCAAAGCACGTTATCTTAACAGCACCGTGACTATTAATTTCAAACCGTTAGCGCAGGGTAAGCCTAAGGTTAACCAAGCAAAAGAGCAGCTTTTGGCTCAGCAGAGCTCTGTGTAGTAAAAAGTCCAAGGTATTTCTTCCTTTGTATAAAGCAGTAGTTAGACAACATTTGCAATACCGTGTTCAGACCTAGATACCCTATCTGAAGATGGATATCAAATATATTGAGAGTGTGCGGACAGCGACTCCTTCAGTTGTGGAATAACAGCTTCGGATACCGTATGAAGATCGGCTAACTAAAAAGCATGTTCTCAATGATAAGTCGCACCTTTAGTGAAACTTAATAGATGCACTAGTAGTGACTTAGAAATTGTCATGTTTATCTGTGTAAAATATTATTAAAATATGATACCACTCTGTACATAGACAACGTGGTAAGCTTGCCTGTTCACACGATGACTATGTTTGTTTGAGTCACCCAGACGAAAGGCATTTGCGCGCCACTGACTTTTCCGCCTCAAAGAGCGTTTGCTGCTTCTCCTATGTACGATCTCCAAAGTGATGGAATCGATCGTCGCAGACGCTTTAACGGATCACATGGAGGCCCAGAAACTGCTCTCTGATTGCCAGCACGGTTTCCGGCGTCAACGGTCTTGCCTGAGTAACCTGCTACTTGCCAGGGACAGCTGGACGACTGCAGCCGACTCTGGCCAAGAACGATTTTCGTTGCCAAAGCCTTCGACAAGGTCGACCACAAGATTCTGCTGCGGAAACTGTCATCTTACGGCGTTTCAGGGGACTTGATGGATTGGATCCGGAACTACCTCCAAAACCGTACCTTCCAAGTACGCGTCGACGGAGCGTTGTCTCCCCGCATCCTTGCCACAAGCGGAGTTCCACAGGGGTCTGTTCTCGGACCGCACCTCTTCCTAGCCTTCATTGACGACGTCACACCGCAAATGGAGTCTTCGCTGCTACTATACGCGGACGACGCCAAGCTGTGGCGCACAATTAACCTTCCGGACGATGCCCACGCACTTCAGACGGACCTCGACCGTCTACATCAGTGATCCATAGAAAATAACCTTCCATTTAACGCTTCGAAATGTCGCGTCCTTTCTACCCGCCCTTCCGCTTTTTCTCCTGTATATTCCCTGGGAGCGTCTATCCTCCAGATCTCTTCAGCCGAAAGAGACTTGGGTATCATTACCCAGACGAGTCTTTCCGTATCCGCTTCCTGCCGGAAAGCAGCTGCTGCTGCTAACCGCATGGTGGGATTGCTGAAACGAGCCTTCGGTCAAATTGACCCCAGCAATTTCCGCCTCCTCCTTAACGCTTTTCTCCGACCCCACTTGGAGTTCGCTATTCAGGCTTGGAGCCCTTGGTTGTTGAAGGACCAACGCATACTCGAAACCCCACAACGTCGAGCAACCAAACTGGTCCGAGCTCTCAAGCACCTAGATTATCCACAACGACTTCAGTGCCTGGGCCTCTACTCGCTTAAGTACGGACGTCTACGGGGCGACCTGATTCTCGTATTCTTGATCTTAACCAACCCTGGACATCCCTGTCGCCACCTACTCACACTGCACCAATCGGGCTCCCACCTACGTGGCCACCCACTGAGGCTCACACGTCAGCACAGTCGGCTGAACTGCAGACGACACTACTTCTCTTTGCGAATCTGCCGACCGTGGAATGTTCTGCCGGCTGATTTAGTCTTGGCACCCACTGTGGCGGACTTTAAGGCCCGGTTGGACTGTCATCTGGCCGAGCTACACCGCGATATTCCCTAATTTAATTACATTCTACTGGATGGAGTTTCTTTCTTTTTTTCCTTCCACCTACTTCCTTTCCAAAGCCGTTTCGGAGGGCGTGGTGGGATGTCTCGCTTTGAGCCGGCGTGCATTCTGTTTTAAATGCCACATAAGCCCGATGAAGATACGGCTAACACGCGAGTCCAACCCGCTATAAGGTTGCTTGGCCTTTCATTAAACCCGACCCGTACTCTTTTTACCCTATGGGTCATGTAATGCTCCAGCTTTTATTCCCATCAAATACATTGTTCCAATGTTTTAATGACTATATTTTTCTTCTAGCAAGAACCATTTTGCAGTACCTTCAGCTAACAGGACTGTACCTATCGACCACACCTGTCTTTTTCCGACTTTTCCTTGAGGTGGGACGAACCTGACATATAGAGACCAAACGATTACGCCATACACTCAAAGTTATGAAGAATCCTAGTGGTCTCAGGCCTACTGCTCATTTTGAACCAGCTGTATGGAACCGGTTGCTGGGCCATTGTCTAGAGCTGAAATCGCAAAGATCTAGACCTTATGTAAGAGTTAAGTCCTTCTCAAATCAGCCAGTGCCTGGCTCGAATAAAGTTCCCACGGCATTATTAGAATGTACGGCGGTAGAGAACTTCAAGCGATGCCTGAACAAAAATTGATTCCTGCTGTTTCAAACCATTTATGAGAATTTGTGGCAGCATCTAACTGAGTGCAACTGGCCTATGAAACCCAGTGAAAATGGTGTGGTTGCTTTTTCTTCCTGGATTTCTCCATTACCCACGCCAAAACCGAATGTCGAGCCTAGGTTTGAGTTTATCTGTTCACGTACTGGCATACAAAACAGGACGCCCGATAAGCAAAAGCTAATTTTGCTTCTCGATTCCGTCATGTTTTGACACATGACATAACACGAATGACAGAAACATTTTTACTAGAGTGCACGTTCTTTATGCCCTTGGTCATGCTAATGCGACACATTTTGGGCGAAATGTTTCCTGAAAAGGTTTGCAAGTACACCTCTAAGCGTATAAGTGAATGCATTTTTCCTGGCTGCACATATCGTCTACACCAGGCCACATCTAGTCAAGACAATCCTCAAGGACGGAAGAGGCATTTGCCTAACAAGCATCCAGTTTCTTTAGTCAGTAGCCAAGCCAATACACCTGCGTCTAGGCGTTTGAAGTTTTAATTGCTCCAAACATAGATAAAAGTTGTTAAGCGTACCCTTTCATAACTTCCTAAAACTAGCACTGATATTCTATCGACCACGGGCTATTTGGTATACCTCCGACTAATCTCAGTGCAGTCCCGGAAACAAAGTCACTCAATTCATATGTAAGCTTGGTTTATAGTCTTCTACCGAGTTGCATTCAAATAGTGCATCGGAAAACAGCTTCAAACAATGTACTGGGCGATTCCAGAAAATTTTCGCTCTGTCGTCCATTCCGAACACCAACTGCATGAACTTCTCTTAGTGTACTGCAGGTGGACCGACGTAGTTCCTTCAACTAGATCGGTATGGTTAATGCCACTGATAGGCTACGTACGTTCAAATGTTTCTACTAAGCCGCCCCTTTATCTGCGCCGTTTCGTTGAGAATAAGCCCAACTGAGCTAGGCAGTTGATACACATTGGCTTTCAATCATTCTAGTTGCTATATTTTGTACCATTAATAAGCAAACGGCATCCGTTCGAAGTTAACTTGCCCAAGTTTGAACACAATACTCTATGTGCGGCCAAACAACCGCCTTGTACATAGGTAGGAAGACTTCCGCTTTCATATTGTACGCCGCTCACCTGAGCGCAAGTGCTCCTACTGCGTCCTGTTAGCAGCAGGTTGAAACTGCGCATATGACCGGAAGCCAGGCACCATGACTATACCTAACAAGCTCGCCTTGGTTATGCACTGCAATACCAAGTGGAAGTTTGTACCGCAATCCCACGGTGCTTGATATCAAAAGTTAACATTTGTTGGCATCCAGTGCCAGACCTCACAATCCTGAGGACCTAACTACCGTACCCTGGTATTTGGTCAACGTTTTTTATTTCCCTACTGACAAACTTTACGTCGTACACAGGTATAACAGGGGTCATCAAGGAAAGTAACAAAGTCCATTATAAACATAAGGAGCAGAAATGTTCCTAGCACAGAATCCTATGGAATCCATCTTTGAGCAGTGAAGAAATGTCATCTAGCCTCTCCAACACTAACCTGGGAAGTTCAGCACAGTGCAAATCCAACAATCAAGTCATCAGTTAGAGATGCTTTCCAAACTAAGTTGACTTAATTAATAAAATTCGACTACTAACTGATTCAAATGTTACACTGAAGCCAAGGTGTCAGACCTCCACTAGAACCCGACGTCGGGGCATGGTAACAGATTTGTAAGACATGCATTTTTTAAGGAACCCATGTTTTTTTTACTCTAATCAGGTGGTTAACAACCAACCTAATAAGATTCTCCAAGCACTTAATCAAAACACTTCTCGAAGTTACCGGCTAGTAATCCAGTGGCACAGACTCCGTGAGCCCCTTATAAACAGCTACAATATTCATCTTTTTCCAGTCCTGTGGTAGCATGCGTTTCGATGATAACCGTTAAAAAGAGTCAAGACGGGATACTGGAGAATCCCAGCATACGGTGTTATAATTGTGAAATAAACAAATTACAAATTATCCTCCCTCAAAAAAGCTTTTGATTATACATAGTTTTACAAAACTTCGGATTTGGTTTCGCATTTTGAGCTAAGCTAAGATCATAGCGACATTTAGCTCACCACTGCAATCATATCTTGTTATTCCGAGATGATTTATAGCGTAGCTATCACCTAAAGCCTCCGGATTCCTTGAAATTTTATCACCAAGCACTGTATCACCGAAGTCTCCAAGCGAGTCCCCTTCGCCACCGCCGGGGTATAGTACCGCTTACATTTGGCGCATAAGTGGACAAACTCGTCAAGTAATTACAAGAGGCGAGACCAAAGCATGGTCCATCTTTGTCCTGGTGGGACTTATTCTTAAACATGAACCCAAGGGAGCTGAATGACCCTGTTACCCAAATGATTAATACGGATGCGACCGAAAATCCTTACAAGTTGATTTTACAGTGGTAGCTTCTGTAGAGTCATAGACAAGGTAAGAACACAGTCATGGCTCTAAACTATGGGGGCGTAGCATGTAATTGTGTTACACGACTGCGCGTAAAGATCACGAAAGCAAAAGTAGAGAGGCTACTCGTGGGATAGAACGACATGTTGGACAAACGCATTCTCCTGTATCCATTTCACCGATTTTAACTAGAATACCTATGGCGTAGTGCTTCCAATCTGCAGGTGGGTGTTTTAGGCCGCCAAATTTAGTCATACTTGGTGCAGCGATCGTTGACTGCGTTAAAAGGTTGCCGAGCAACTTATCCTTCAATCACTTAGAAAAAAGGCTGCGTTTTACACAGGCGATGGCTCCAAACATGCTACCCACTCGCAAAGACAAGAAGCCGCCTGAACATTTGACCTTCTCGTGATGAACAGAGCTTCCCGGTGCCATAGTTGCTGTTGCGTCATTAGGAAAGCAGCTTCAAGTTTAGCTTCAGTCGGATCAGTGCTCCTCTTAGGTTGGAGACCATTTGACCCGGGAATCCTTTGGCTGAAAACAATTGTTGTGCTAGCACGCAACAGACATCAGTAGCACCAGTGCTTTGGTGCCGTTTTATCTAATGTTTAGTATCAAGTATATATTTATAGGAAAAGTGCAATAAGATGACGAAGACCAGCAAATGCACGCATTTCGCCTTGTCTCATTAGTACCTTAAACAAATCTCGCAATAATATTTATTCCGTGAAGGGTGCGACCAAACATACATGCCAATAAAAAACAGGCCAACAAATGATAAACGAGACTGGGTTATCACCCCTATCCCAACGGTTAGACTAATGCTGACCGACAACTATTTCTGAACACAAAGCAGCAGCTTAATCCGGTTAATTGCAATCGCTGCTGAGAAACGGAGGAGGCGAAAATCAGTGGGCTGTAACAGGATTGTGAACGCCGAAGAGACCCCGGCTCAGTCACTTGTGGTCATTAAGTGTCGGCAGATTGAAGAGGCTGGTGGCTTACGCAGACAACCAGCTAGACTCTGGCCAATTTCCTGTGCGGTCGAAAGTCGAACTCACTTAAATGCATGCTCCTTTATTCGAGAACTCCTTATTCTATCCGTCCTGCCTACGTAACTGGCGCCGCAGTCACACATGAACTGGTAAATGCAATGCCATTTGGCCCCGCCGGGCTGAGTATTCTTTACAGAAGGACATGGCCGTTTATGGGTTTTATGAATGACAACGATATTGGCGGCATAGTAACTTGTCTGCATGGCACCGATCAGATGTCTTGTGGTTCTCAACAAGGATACATCAGTTTTGAATGACAGTCCAATGACTACAGGCTTCTTGGGTATCATGTACACTAGGCCCCTTGGTCGAACTTGACTATGTTTGTCGATGCACCTTCGGGGTGTCCGTTTTGAACGAACGCGTTAGTACTTAACTGCAGTTTGTCAGTAAGACACTTAGCAGAGAAGATTCGTCTGGCAAGGCTAACCAGGGTTCTCACGAGCGTCCGCTTGTATAGCATTCGTGTGAACCTAGTGGAATGCAGATATTGCCCGTACCATGTTGGTTTCCTGTAGACAGACCTCTTATTCTGCCCGTTTTCTCAGCGACTGATAAGAATTTCCAAGTACGGGCGGCATTTTTGTTTCTCAAAGACACAGGAGACCCGCAAGTTGGCATACGCAGAATTTAGTTGTGTTACCAACTGCTCCATGTGATGCTCCGATTTGCTAAATGGAACTGTTTTAAATATTTGAAGAAACGAATTCCCGCTAAAATAGTCAAGCTAATTCGCCGCATTGTCAACCTGCGATGTAAGGTTGCTTGCAAACCTGAGGAAATATCCTTGTTTTCCGAATATATCCTCCAGCGTTGTTATTATCCATCTGGTTTGATGATGTTACGTAGCAACTAATTAAAGCCCTCTGCATCTAATCTAATCTTGCATCCGCTTATTTTGTGACTGCGAAAATCAGATATATGAGTTTACTCGAGACACACAAACGCCTATTGCCCGTCATCGAAAACCCGTCCCTCTGTCGTCGTATCGCATTCTCTTAGTTATATAAAACCACCGTTGATCGCACAAAAAATGATTACTTTGGCTCGAGTAGAAAAGTCGCTGATGAACAACCAAGAGAAAGTGGCAGTTACTCATGACCTCGGTAAGTATATTCTGAATATGTCGGATTGGAAGCTTAATGTCTTACACCTGGAAGCATTATCATTTGGCATGGACTACAAAGTTCCTTATAGGCAATTAAATGCGCTTCTTATTGAATCGCAGTTTGAAAGCGTCTTTGATCAGGTGAAAGATCTACAACCAGCCAGTGCTGATCAGCGCATATGATTTGGAAACAAGCTGACAAGCATTGCGTATGCGATTAAACACGTGCCAGTAAGAGAAAAGTGTGCGCTTAGAAAAGGGCAGTTACAGGTGTTATGCGAACCATTTGCCGAAAATGTGGTTGTAACAAAGCCAGATAAAGATTCCGGTGTAGTAGTCATAAATAAGTTTGAATACTTAACGAAGATGACAGTCATGCTCGGGGACGTAAATAAATTCAAAGGACTTGAGATGGCAGAGCAGATGACTGTGGTAGAGTCTCGCATAACTCGTCACTTAGATGTGCTTCGTCTGCATCGAGTGATTGACGCTTATACTTGTGATAGACTGAAGCCGACTGGTTCCACTACACCTCAGCTATACAGGGTACCGAAAGTACATAAGATCGGGGTAGCACTCAGTCCATGTCTGTCGATAGTAAACGCGCCTCAAAATAAACTGGCTCGCTGCATGGTGAAACTGTTTTCTCCGCTACGAAAGGGGCCAATCTATACAGCCACAAAGATTCATTCCTGCTTATCGACAACCTCTACATACTTAATGTATCCGACAAGTCCATGTGCTTGTTGGATGTCGAATCGCTGTTCACCAAGGTTCATCTTCACCAAACTTGATTACATTTGTGGACTAGCAGAAAGTTCGCGGTGTCCCATACCGATGCCGGTTGAACTACTAAGAGACCCGTTGTTGCTGTGTACGGAGAAAGTCAACTTTCACTCCAGAAACCTACCGTACTGTCAAATTGATGGAATAGCGATGGGCAGTCCACTTGTAGTGACCTGGAGATTCCCCCGTATGACTGTGTCAACTATTCCAAAATATGTTAAAATTATAGCTTCCTTTATGTGTTAGGGAATTAAGTGGTTTGTCTGTTGGAACGTTGTTTCAGTTTGTTTGAAATACGAACACGATATCCGCCTTCGATGCGCGCCACTCGACTGCGAACGACGCTCTGTCCCCCCACTCGACGCCCAACTACATCCTGCCTAGCTAGCTCTCTTCTGGTGCCTTATTTTTAGCATTAGTTAACTCTCCTCCCGTTCAGTAAACTTTTTCCCTAGCTTAACTTTTGTGTGTTCTGCCCATTGCCTTTGGTTGGCCGTCTACTGTCGTAGCGAACATATAGCGCACTATCCTCGCGCTATACTTGGTGACCCCGAGAAACGTTTTTTGTGACTTTGATACTAATATTGCTTTGCAGATCCCGTAACTTATTCTGTCTACCCTTCTAATTTTACTTTAAATATTTGGGTTCACCTTCACTGGCTCCGTAAGTTTTTCGCCATGAAGGTCACTCACCCAGATTCGGACGATCAGGTTAAGGGTTCAGCTTCCCTTTCCCGTCTTTCCGCAAGATTAATCATAGGCCTGGTTTACTCAGCTGGAATCCATTTGTTCGTTACATGACGTTAGGTCTGACAGCGCCGAATTTCACTGCATCGTCGGAGCGCTTCATCCGCAAGTTGTTGATAACCTCGACGACATCTTGGAACTTACCGAATCTCAGAAGAGTTACGACGAGCTTAAGACTGTCGTGTTGAAGCGATTCGGTGTATCAGACCATGCTCGTGTTACGCAGCGCCTTAACAAAACCGAGCCTACACAGGATGCAGGCTCTAGCTAAGCCTCTCACCGTTGGCGACTCTTACTTAAAGAGATGTGGCTTGGTCGCCTGCCAGGTGACATGCAGAACTAAGATCGCAAGTAGCGGCACTTACCAACCGATTAGAGAACCTAACACCGTCCAGATCCAACTGCCGAAATCGTTCCAGTAGTCACACTCCTCCTAGATCACGTTCGAACTCTCCCCTTAGGTCAAGCTATTGTTGGTACCAGCAGCGATTTGGTCATCGGGCCAGATCGTGTCGCCCGCTCTGTTCCTACAAGCGCAACACGCAAAGAAACTGGCCAGCCAGCACGTAGGGGCGACGGACGTTGCTGGCTGTCCCAGTCGCCTTTTCTTCGTCACCGATCGCAGTACGGAAGTACGCTATCTCCTTGACACCGGCATCGAAAGACTCACAGTCTGTGTGT
>CALYDF020008039.1:0-12000 GCA_944474145.2 Dicrocoelium dendriticum | reverse complement strand
AACTACCAAAAAGCAGCTGATCAGATGTTGCTTCTGCTAGCCTGCTCCAACCTCATTGCCCAAGGTGCATCCAAATCACTTTTTGTAGACTCAAAGTTCACTCTTTTCGCCGTCAGCATGCGCATTTACATTATAGTAAAATTAGGCTCAACCACGTTCCCCACATCAGCTGCTGACCGTGTTTCGCGCAGCACACCATCCGACAGGCAGAAGCTAGTGCTGGAATGCAGCTTCTCTCAAAAACTGCAAACGTGCACTTTTTACGCTTCGCCTACTCTATCTAACATTCTGGTTTGCACTGGGCCAACATACCCACAAATTGAGACAAAAAGAAATCAGTAGCCATCTACAGTACAGGTTGAAACAAATCGAAGCGTGGAGCTAGATCAGTTGTACATGTGATAGAGATGTTATTGTTGAACCCATGGGCAACACTCATCAAATTTTTCAGGAGGAAATAGTTTACGTGGATGCGACCAGATGTAACCTCGAGGCTGATGAAAACCACGTGTGATCAGGTTTGAAGACAGATAAAAGCGCCCACAAAACCATAGATGGCAATATGATGACCAGCAATTTAAACTATATTAGGCGTGCCTAACTTGTTAATTTTAACCAAAATAATGGTCACATTGCACGCACCGTTTGGCAAAACACTCCAAAAATACCTGCATGTTTTATGCAGCCCTAATGTGTCTCGAATATGGAAAAAAATTGTAGAGTATGTTTCCATAGCGCCGGTGATAACGCCACTGCCACTTTTAATGATTACATCACGAAGCACAGTTCTGCAAGCATTAAGCTAATGTCCATAGCGCGTTAATACATTTAAACTCTATGTCTTTGGTCGTCGTCATCTTTGCTTGTCGACTGTTTGTCGTCGTTTGGTAAGCCTACATCTAGTAGTTCGGCATTTATGTAGATCCAAATGTGATGAAATTGTGTAATGGATACAGCTTATGGCACCGATTTTCTCTAAGGCTGAGGTAAGAATAGAATTTTGTAGGTAGCAGGGACAACTCAACGGCTAGCTATTGGATCAATGGATTTAGCACGGATAAAAAAGCAAATGCCTAGCAGTTTCCGTGAGAGTAAAATGAGACGAAATATTAGTGTATACTTAACATCGCGTAGTGGTGAACTTACCAAGTACCTTGATTTAAATCAAATATTACAGGTGATGTAATACAATAGCAAATCTAGCTTTGAAATCGGATAACGTAGGAGCCATGCTGACAGAATGCTAAGTTAAGTATGTAAGTATGGAAGCGGAGATAGGATCAACCTACAGTTCTGATCAACCTGAGAAATCCCAACACACAGTCAAATAAACAATGGAGCGTGAAGTTGCCGTAATTTGGAGGACGGATTTGCGTGAAAAACATCTCACCTATCAGCATTCTCCCACACAATTGAGTCCGAGTCAAATACGCATACTTGCGTATGAACGTTACGCGGAGAAAATTTACATACTCCCTTGTTTCACATGTGTGTGTCTTATACTAACCTCCGTGTGGCACTTATTAAACACTAGCTTGTTACTTGTGTAACGACATGGTTACATTGTCCATTGGCATAGACGCAGTCGGCGTGCAAATAGTTAACCGGAGGCTGACTGCCCCCTAACCCTTTGCAATTTCTCTTATGCTCTCTACACGAACACCAACACACAGACTGACTATAACCGGTCACATAGCCATTAGATGGCGTGCAAGAACAACACCCAACATGACTCGGTATCCAGATTCCAGTAGCAGCGAGTATTTCCATAGTCACACAAAACATGGATGCAGCACACGTCACAAAGTTGACCAAGCCGGCTAAACGCATACATTTGATGGATGTAGGTCGAGCGTTCACCGAGTTGGATGTTTTGTCTACAGGTGTTGCGTTAATAGGCTAGACAAAATAGTTGATGAAGACTTCTGGAAAAATGAGAGGTAGTGACAAACCGAATGAAGAGTAGCAAAATAGGGTAATTTACAAAATCTCCTGTGAAGCCGTTGTAAATACCATGTTTTAGATGGGAATTATGATTGCCAGGAGGCAGTACCTAACTACAGTTCACTAATGTTAGTATTTGTATAGGCTCCGAAAAATCAGTAGATCTGAAGAACGTCAAAATGCAGGATATTTCCTCCGGCCACGTATACACTCCATGATCCGTTTGCAATTTTGACAGCATAAAGAGCTTTAACCTAATCATACGGATTCTAATTTCATAGAACTTTTACTGCTTTTAACGATAAGGTAAACTTGATCTACGAATCTAACAGTACGTCCAGATCGCTCATTTTATTGGAGGTGAAGGAGATGTTCTCGGAATGCAGCTCAATTGATGATTTGATGTAAATCCCAAAGTGTATATAATTTGAGATTATCGTCTCCCAGTTTCCAACAATTATACCCGTGTGCTTTGGAAGTCGGATGTCATTAGTCCGAATCTGCGTATGCGTTGTGGACCTACCCGTAGGCCTAGCCCACACGCGACAAATGGCGGTCGCGTGGCAACGCAGCGTCCGTATGGTGTGCCAGCGTACAAAACATGCCTTTTTATAGGAAAGAGAAATTTCGACAGTGGATACTAAGGTTGTGTATTTCGTGCTGGAGGTTATTGAGTCATTTTCTAGGTGCATGGAATGCTCAAAGAATGAGGTAATCGCATTATGGAAATTAGATGTATTTTTAAGTCAAGTTTGACCTCAGACTGAAGAAGATCGGTCCTTCGTTCTAAGGCTTCGTATGTTGACGGTTTACCTTTCTTTGCATAACATGCGTAAGGTCTAATGCAACTATTTCGACACTTATTGGTCGTATCCATTATCTAATGCCTGGAACTGGGATAAGTATGTGAATCGCTGTTGTTGGAAATTCGTCTGTCCGCTGCTAATTTTCACAAAGTTCTTCAATGCAATTTGTGTTTCGGAAGGAATACCGTCTTTAGAACTAATCAAACCTACGATCCGGTGAGAATTAGGCAGTGAGATATACATAAATAACCCGTTAATCATGCTAGACTAAGCGATGAAGTAGAAAATGTGAAAGCAAGGAAGACACTAGCCTAAAACCTTTGAGTGCACTGAGGCCATTGATTCAGTGAAGCCTCTCCAGTAGCATTGGTACCCTTACATAGTCTGAGTAGAGCAGCATTTTAGTTCACAACAAAAGTATCGCGGAATAAACCGCGGCATTCCATAGTAAAACTGCGCCTATACTCTTACTTCACTTTAAGGTCAGTTAAAGAAAATTGTGCTTTGTTTCACCACGCAAATATTTGTCAGCTTTGCCTGAGGTCAAACTACCAAAAGCAGCTGATCAAATGTTGCTTCTGCCGGTCTCCTCCAGCCTCATTCCTCAAAGTGGATCCGAAACACTTTTTGTGGACTCCAAGTTCACTCTTTTCTCCGTCAGCATGCACATTTACAATACAGTACAATTAGGCTCAACCACGTTCCCCACATCAGCTGCTGACCGTTTTTCGTGCAGCACACCATCCGACAGGCAGGAGCTAGTGCTGGAATGCAGCTTCTCTCAAAAATTGCAAACGTGCACTTTTTACGCATCGCCTACTCTATCTAACCTTCTGGTTTGCACTGGGACAACATACCCACGAGTTGAGACAAAAAGAACACAGCAGCTATCTCCCAGTACAGGTTGAAACAATATGAAGCGTGGAGCTAGATCAGTTGTACATGTGATGGGGATGTTATTGTTGAACCCATGGGCAACACTCGCGCTCGTCGAATTCCTCGGAAGGAAGAGCAGGACGAATAAAGTGACATAATTGACAACGGTTGCAACACTGAGCTCCACGCAAGTTAGATCCAAGAGCCGGAAAACACTGAGTAGCGCTTCTCGAGATGGATAGCAAGAGCGCACCGACAAGTTAATGTGTAGAGAACTGGAATGACCACAGAGAATGAAGCGTCTGTAACGCAAAGTAATCGAACGTGCATCGGTTCTAGTTTGCTTGTATACACTTGGTTATTTTTGTCTAAAATGTTGGTGTACGGTAACGCCGTAGCTATACAGAGGAACCTCTTAATAATAGACATTGGTGGCAAGCAGCATCATCGTAGCCAAAAGCTTAGTCATCACTTGCGTTAGCTGCATGCGATTGTATTGTAGCGCCGAAGAGTATGCATATTACTTTTTGTTTTGTGAAAACATGCATAATGTTTTGTTAATATGTTTTCTATTCTTTAACTAGCATAGCCTCCCAAAGCTGCTTAATTGTAGGAAGCGATGGGAGAATTAATTGGTTCCAACATCTTACTCGATAGACAGTTGAATTGCTCACCTATGTGCCGTTATGTGTGGCATGATTCCCATACAATTTTATTCCCAAGCTTCAAGTAACTAATGCTAGATAATTAAGAATGGCTCACTATTCAGTCGACAAATTGTGCTTATGTTTCACAGTGAATTATGGGATATGCATTAGTAGCGTCTCATGGGGCCAAAACATATCAAATTGCATATTGCTTTTTGTTTTAACACAACATCAAAAATCCCCACCACGTTAAATGATACGCATCACTATCTGCATGACATTAGAGTTTACTGAAGCCTTAATTTAAAGCCGCTTAACCTTACGTGTGTACCTATTAAGCAGTTGATTTCATTCTACACTTTGATTTCACTTGGATGTACTCCCATAATTCTCATGGCAAAAATGTATGCGCGAATTCATTCAAGCCAGCTAAATTAGCGGAATTTAGTGTAAACCACCAATTGGATCCAACATGTGAGGATGATATTTTATCGCCATATCGCAATCTTTGCTATTTCATTAGAGACACACTTGCAAACGTTTCCAAACTGTGATTCACGCGGTAAACTTCATGATCTCCAGCGGAAGCCAAATATGTGCTCTCCGTGAAAACCAATCAGCAACGAGTGTCGACCACCAAGTAGTAATGCTGTCAGACAATTTATGCCCTTTCTTTTTCGGTCGCATTTTTGCACCTGAGATCAGTTCTGACCGAGTGACACAGTAGTTTAAGCGGCCCCGCAAGGCTTTCTAACGCATGTGATAGTACTATAGACACACCGACTTCAAATCCGGCCGATAGAGCATGCAAGAGCCAATTAAATAGCTACGCGCACTGGGCTTGAGCTATTCGTACGCTGCGACGTTGCCCCGAGAGGCTTCCAAGAACATGAACATGTTAACGGAATGGCTTGCATCAACCGATCAAAAGATGCTGCATTGAATGCTGCCAGAAAGATAAGAGTATGTGTTTTAATTTCTTTCCAGTAAAATATCAGAACAGGTATCTTTTTCTCTAACTGCCCTAATGTTGTCTGTTCTAGACGTGCTTAGCTCTATTCGAGCGGACTGCGGCTGCACCAGGGCAGAACCATATCACTATACTTTTGCGCAGTATGTGTGGCCATTATACTAGCCAAGCTTGTAGTTGAAGAGACACAGAAGTACTATAGACAAATGACAACGGTTGGAGCAAATGGCGTACGTCAAAACCCACCAGTAGAAGAAGAAAAGCGAGCTCGTGACCTCCAGGGCTGGGCAGTCTGTTAAAATATCTCCACCTCTTGATTTGAATATCAATCACTATGCCAGCACCATCATTGACCCAGATGCAGATGAACTAGCCCCATAGCCTGTTCCAGATTTCAACTGTCACATATCATTCGCCATGATAAGAGCCATGCGACCATGAAAGAAGCCAATTTCATCTAAGCTGAACCCTGCATCCTTCGGTTAGAACTGAAAGGTTGCATTGCGGGAGTTAATTCAAGCATTCCGCGCTTTATTCAAGTCTGCTGATCCACCAGATTCCGAACGGTAGCACCCAAAGCGAGACGTTAAATGGTATCGTACCATCACACATTAAAACATAGGGAGAGAATTCGTTAAATTAGATACCAGGGAGCATTTGTTGGTTATACTATTAAGAATATTTACGTAGAGTTTGCCGACAGGTTAACTGACCCGATTAACCTTGTTTCGGAATCGAGTCCTCTTTCTTCGGTAACAGCACCACTATGATTTCGGGGCAGCGCTGCAAGTGGAAGTTGGGGGGTCTGGTTCAGGGCTTATTATCCAATGCGATTTTGCTGGATCGCGGTATTTCACAAGTATCAGTGCTGGGGCGACTATTTTTCTGATCATCACCTCGCGCGAGTAATTGATCGAACATTTTGCCTTTCGACCATGACATCAATACACGGCGCATGATCGGTCATCGGGAAGATCACACTCCACTACAACGAGAACTCACAGTGCACATAAGTGGTCAAAATCAAGTGTGCGACCGCCTAAAACGGAATAGTGCAAGCGCCATTGGTCAAATGACAAATACAGGCTGGGAGAACACATCTTGAACACTCTCACAGAAGTGAAATCACTGTATGCTAATTCAAAATGACCTCATCTCTTCGACTTAATACGCTAAGGTGTCAAAAACCATGAGCCAGCAGTTACGGAGGTCGTTCATACAGTCCACTTTCCCACATCTTCTTACGATGTTCCATGTGTACATGATTTTGCAAGTTCAGTAAACAGTTCAGGCCTGGTAACCCTAGCTAAAACTCTATATGGTTGCACTGGAGACCTCGCAGTGAAGAGGAACTAAAACAGTAACTACAATTTCCGCTTTCCATAACAAATGCGGCTGGAAACAATATGAGTGTACAGCGGAAGTTGTCGCCATCTAAGGGTGCCCTTATCCCGCCCTACCAGCTTTTGAAAACCTCAGTCACGTTTACCGTCAACTCCCAACTCTTGGTCATAAAACCATGGGGTAATCAGCTGACGCTGGCCGAAAATCAGTCATTTGGAGTGTTGTCGCAACTTTCACTAACTCAAATTTCTCCGTGGTGGGACGCAAATCCAACTTGTGTCAATTTCGTGTACATTTTAAACATTGCTAAAAAAGGAACCTGAATATTCCCTGTCCCATATGCACCACGTGACACAACTCGTTTATTCGTTGCCGAGAAAACGCAAATCAACTATGTGCTCACAACCACGGCTCCAGAAAATTCATGTAGGCGGTTAATCTGTGTTAATATAAATAACACGCCGAACACACAGATACACAGTTTAGTAAGCTGGCAATCTTTTAACTGTACTGGCCAACTTCAAATAAACGGTCCTAGGGTCTTCTCGACATTTGACTTGTTCCATTGATATGCTATTTCGTTATGGTTCCCTTGCGATAAAGCCTATGATTTTCCAGATATGCCGTTAGTTAGCTAGACATACAAGCACTCTATTGACATTGGCTGTTTAATAAGCAAGCTATAGCGCTGGAAGGCAGATGTCACTGTGTTACAATCTGCACATATCACTAATGGCGTTGGTGTAGTCATTCAGTGTCAAGGTCGAGACGTGAAAAAATAAAATAATCGACTGGTTTCCTTCATTCTCATGATGAAGAAAGCGAAACATGGAGTACTTAAGCGCAATGCTTGCGGTGTTTTTGATGGCCAACCTAATGCTCTGTAAGTCGGAAGAACATGCCCGTGAGAACTGAGAACTGAGAACTGGTGCGAAGCAGCGAGTAGAGGTTGCTCTGTGTAGCTGCATCATTCGTCGTTTTCGGACATGAACTTTTTATTTATCGTTTCGCTCTTTGTACTTTGCCTCTGCAAATTGTTTGTCTAGTAGCATCTTGAATTTAGCCACTGTGTTCGCTTCTACTATATGCTGAGGCAGGTCGTTCCAGACATTCACCACTCTTCGTTCGAAACAGAGTTGATGGGCGACCCGCTTCAAATCCGGGACGATAAGTTTATACCGGTGTCCTCGCGTGCAGCTTGGTGTGCGCAGATGAAGTAGTTGTCTCAACATGGGGTAATCACCCAGATGTAATATCCGGTGCGTCATGATGAGGTCAACCCTCAGCCGACGATAAGATAGGGTGTATAACCCTAGTTTCTTACATCGGTCTTCGTATGACATACCTCGTAAGTTGGGAATCAGCCTGGTGGCTACATGCTGCACCCGCTCAAGCTTTTCTACTTCGCCCCGGGTGATGGGACAGTATGCGGGAGTGCCGTACTCTAGCATTGGTCGTATTATCGAGACGAAGAGGCGAGTGGCAATCTCTTCGGACCAAGTGCTAAAGCTGCGCCTGAGAGCCCAAAGCATACGAAGGCTGTTTTGGTACAGCCTATTCGTGTTGTCAATGGACTTTAGGTCGCAGCGTGAGAGTACACCGAGGTCGCGCACGAAAGGAGCGGGATGCAACGGTTGTCCAGCCACTGTGTACGTTCGGCCGTGATCACACTTACCCAACCTCATGAATTGCGACTTGGCAGGGTTGATCGGAAGGTTAACCTCTGCAGACCATGTTGAGAGGCGGTCGAGATCCTGCTGAAGTAAATCGCAATCATTGAGTGTGCGGATTACTCTCCACACTTTCAAGTCATCTGCGAACAAAGCACAATGTGATTGTAGTAGCTGAGGCACATCGTTTATATGGATTAGAAACAATATCGGGCCCAGTACAGTGCCTTGGGGCACGCCGCTGCTCGATGGATACCAGTCTGTTAGATGGTTGTCCACCTGGACTCTCCACTTCCGATCAATAAGGAAATTGCTGATCCATTTGTGCAGCGAACCACCAACACCGCACATCCTCAGTCTGTCAAGGAGCACTGCATGGTTAACCTTGTCAAAAGCCTTACTGAAGTCAATGTAAATGACGTCAACCGATTGGCCTTTGTTCAGTGCTTGTAACCATTCGTGCCTCGTCAACAGTAGGTTGGTGATGCACGAACGACCTTTCAGGAAACCATGCTGTGCGGAGGTTAACAGGTTTTTCGACTCGAGAAGTTGCAGAAGGCTCTTCTTCACGATCTTCTCGAGCGTCTTTGCCAAAACTGCCGTCAGGCAGATCGGCCGGTAGTTATCCACTTTGCTTGGGTTACCACCTTTCGGGATAGGCTTTACGACTGAGCATTTCCAGTCGTCCGGTAGTAGACCAGTGGATAGTGACCTGTTAAACAGTTCAGTTACAGAAGGTGCAATTATGGTCGATAATGACTTGAGGATTAGAGGGTGTATACCATCTGGCCCAGCAGGTTTCGTCCCGTCAAGATTTGCTAGAATCTTGCGTACATCCTCAATATTGCAGTCCAGGCTGTTAAGTTCGGCTGGAGCGGTGCTCGTCGAACTCATTACAGACACCTGGTCACTTGCGAATACGGAGGCGAAGTGCGTTGCCAATGCTGACGCACGATCAGTACTCGAGGTTAGAGGCTGTCCTTCTGAGCCTTCTAACACTGGAATACTAGCTATAGGTCTTAGGCGCCGCTTCACATATGCGAAGATCCTCTTGGGGGCAGTTTTTGCGGCAGTTGCAAGCTCCTCTTCGAAGCTTCTGCGTTTTCTTGTTTTCGCGTTGTTGCAGCGATTTCGTTGTACCTTGTAGGCACTGTAGTCCTCATCAGAGCCAGATAACACGAATTTGTTCCATAGTCTACGTCGCCGTCGGGCCATTTTGTTGTACTCTTTGTCAAACCAATGTGGTTTGACTGGCCCAACTTTCCGAAATTTGAGGGGCACAAATCGGGCGCACAACGATTTCACTCCCTCTTTAATGATAGCCCAACAGGTTTCAATAGATGAATCCTGTGGTAAAGACCAGTCTATCTGGCTCGCTGCTCGAATGAGGCCATTAAAGTCCGCCTTCCAATAGTTGAAGGCTGACTCTAGTGGGAGAGGATACGGTAGCGGTAGTTCTAAACTGCCTATGACCACTGAGTGGTCACTCGCTCCCAGAGGCTCTAAGACTTGAATGTTATGTACACGCTGCTCACAGCTAGTCAACAGCAGGTCTAAGCATGATGGAGTTGCGCGCGCAGTAATGCGTGTCGGTTGGTTGATGTGCTGTGTGGCCCCAGTTTCAAATAGCAACTCCGTAAACTTCCTCTCGACTTCACAGTGGCCGGGGAGAAGTTCAGCTTCAGGCCACTGTATTCGGGGCAAGTTGAAATCGCCCATGAGTAGGAACATCGGACGACTCATGTGGTTGCGGACATGCGGCAACCAGTCCAAACTGCGGCTCAGTGGGCTGCGATATACCACGCCCACGTGCAACTCGCAGCGTCTGAGGTGTATCGAACACCATAACTGCTCACATAGACCATCAGCGCTTTGATAGGCGCTCACTAGTCTCCCACACAAGGAAGACTTTATGTAAAGTAGAACGCCACCGCGATCATTTGATGGTCTATCACAGCGGAAGCATGAGTAGCCGGGGATTTCCAGTTCTTGGGCGTTTACGTCGGAGTTTAACCATGTCTCAGCAAGGCCTAATACGTCCGGTCGCTGAGAGCTTACGAAGTCGTACAGCACATCGCGTTTGTTCATCAAACTGCATACGTTAGTAAAGGCTACGCGCAGACCGCGGTAGGACCCGCTGGGCGCGCCTGAAGTATTAGCAACCTGTTGATCCGGATTCGTGGAGGAACCCGGGCAACTACTCGAAAATTTACGATACGGAGGTTTGTTTCTCCATCCTCCGTGCGCCGCTTTAGTTCAATCATGGCAGACTTGAGTTTCTCTCTGTCTGCCGGTTCTAAGTCAGCGCGTACGTGGATCTTCATACCCTTCAGCCTATTAAGGCGAGACAATAGTAACTTGGTACTTGCTTCTTCGGCAAATGTCACCCTCATGGGCCGACTTTTGCCCTCCATTCTCTTTCCTAGACGGGCGATCTGTTGAACTTTGAGCCCGTCCTCATTTACATCGAGTAGTTTGTCAATCAATGATTGCAAATATTCGACGTCATGTGCATAACGCACCTGAGGATTAGAATCCCCTGACTCAGGTGCGTAAAAGACCATGAGGCTACGGCGCCTCAGGTCATTAGATATTGGTCTTGGTTTCTTCGATGTTTGTACTCTCCAATCGTTATCCTCAGTTTGTTTATTGCAAATTGGAACTTTACTGTCAGCTGAACATATAGTAGGTCTTGAGGGAGAGTCTGATGGAACTTTAGTACCTTGTTTCCGAGATGGATGCGACGAGGTACTAGGCGTTGGCAGCTTCACTGACTGTGGTGAAGCACAAGGCGAGCTGGGCATTTTAGAGCACTTCCTTGTGCTGACCCGCTTGTTAGACGTGTCCGTTTTATTCTGCACAAGATTAGCTTGGCATTGCTTACAAACGGTCTTCAAAAATTCGCTCTTAATGCCCTGCATTATACGAAATTGGTCTACAGTCAGACCAACGCACGAAATATGAAGCCTTGCGCTGCAGAGACTGCATGAAACCGCATTAGCTCTATGTCCGACGATCTTGCAGCAAATTCCACAAGGAGACTGCTTCGTCATTTTAAAAATAACTACGATCGATACGAGCAAATGGGTGTAATTAAGAGACAAAGAAGTTATGCTGAATTATTACAGATAGTTACGAAGTATAACGCTAAATGACTAGCTACAATTAGTTATGTGAATTAGAGGACGACACTGTTATAACAATAAAATCAACGAGATAAAATTGGCCTAACAGGATAAGGGCACGCTACCACTCAGATCAAAAAATCGCCAGGAGGACAAAAAACGAAAAAATTACGGCTAATATATATCTAAATATATCACCGGATAACGCAGAATCAAATATTATATCGAACTATATAATACACGACAGGATACAACAATATATGACACAATAATAATGAAAAAACTGGCCTGAGAGCGGAGCGAACGTATTTTCAAACCGAAGGCTGTGGCCTTGACCTTGATGATGATGATGATGATGATGATGATGATGATGATGATGATGATGATGATGATGATGATGATGATGATGATGATGATGATGATGATGATGATGATGATGATGATGATGATGATGATGATGATGATGATGATGATGATGATGATGATGATGATGATGATGATGATGATGATGATGATGATGATGATGATGATGATGATGATGATGATGATGATGATGATGATGATGATGATGATGATGATGATGATGATGATGATGATGATGATGATGATGATGATGAT
>CALYDF020008038.1:0-12006 GCA_944474145.2 Dicrocoelium dendriticum | reverse complement strand
AGATGTACATCAAGCACTTCCCAGTCCAAAAACGCGGTACTGTTAACATGGGACTACTAGCAGGCGTGGCATTTGACAAGGTGATCGAAAGTAAAGTGTTGGATGGAGCACAAGGGTTTGCTATGGATTTGTCGATATTGCATCGATGCTGCTGCGTTGACAAGACGTCCGCCACATCAACATCCTGAAAGACGTTCTTCTGCTCCTTCTGCTCCTTCTGCTAGGCGTGCCAGGAAGCGGAGCAACACATCTTCCATCGACGCTCCAAAGGTCGCGGTCACCCCCGCCCCGTCTACTTCTCATTCAGACCCATTGATACACATCCGGCCTGTTGAGCCTACGACGAAGTCATATGCGGACGTAGTGAAGGAGAAAGCGACTTTGGCCTCGTGTGGCCAAGGTCCAGCCACATGTGTCACCAAGGCTAAGACTAAGTCTTTGAATAAACCTGAGCTTCCATCTTCTCAGTCACAAATGAAGATAATTCTGCACAGAATCTCTGAGCTGGAAAAAGTGATAAAGGAAAATCCAGCATCTCGTAAGCCACCAATTCCAGAGCGCATTCAGCCATCTCGTGACCGCTGTCTCATCATCGTGAACGCGGCGGAATCGGAAAAGGCTACCTCGGCGGAACGAATGTTGGATGATCAAATACTGCTCGAGAGGATGATTTCTCTACTGTTTGATGCAGGCGAACAGCGAATAAACATTGTCTCTGCCTTCCGCCTCGGTAAGAAGCAGGAAAATTCCTCCAAGGTTCGACCCCTCAAGATTGTATGCGGAAACGAAGAGGAGTGCGCGCGCATCCTTCGACGGACTCCACATCTCAAAGGCGAACCTTTCTACGTGTTACGAGACCTCTCTCCCGAGGCCCAAATTAAAATGAAGAAGGCTGTAGATGAGCTCCGAACACGCCGGGCGAGTGGTGAAATCGACCTACATATCGTGGATTTTTGCGTAGTTCGGAAGAGCACAACAGTGCGCTGGAGGCCGATTCTTGTCACCCCCAGACAGTAAAGCATAAAAACGGACTACGCGTGCTATCTGCCGACGTACGCAGTCTAAGGAATAAACTAAACGAAATTCAGTTGCTTACTTCGGAGACTCGTCCAGACCTGATGGCCTTCACCGAAACCTGGCTATTCTCAGATATCACGGACTCGGAAGTGTCTATCCCTGGATATCACCACTCCCGGTCCGATCGCCACGGGGTAAGGTCAGGTGGTGGAGTAATTCTCTACTGGAAGACGGATCTCAAAGTACATCTAGTTGAAGCAATCAGTGACCAGGATGACAATTTCGAAGCCCTCTGGTGCCGTGTTCATGACGGATGCAGATCTCTCTTGGTCGGTGTCGTCTACAGAGAGCCATCGGGTCCCGGAGCACGCTTGCTGGGCTCGATAAAAATGTATGGTGGGCACAAAGACTGTTTAATCTTGGGGGATTTCAATGCACCGGATATCAATTGGGACCTACTTCTTTGTGATCGCCGATCTGACTCCTCCGACGCCACACTGCTTAAAACCGCTCTCGATTGCAGCCTCGTTCAACATGTCTTGACGCCTACTCGTATTTTCCCAGACCAGACCCCGCACATCTTGGATCTCGTTCTCTCCCCGGCAGATTCGGATGTCATGAACTTAACCGTTCTTCAACCCCTAGGCAAGAGCGATCATTGCGTTGTTTCATTCCACTGGACTCGCCGTCTCACGATCCATAGCCACTGTGTTCACCGTCGAAATTTTTGGCGTGCCGACCCACTCCGTCTGAAAACGGCCGCAAGCGCTACGGATTGGGGTATCCCTGAACACATTCACCTCGATGGCGCATGGAATCTCGTACTCTCCAAAATGACGTCGTTAATTGAGCAGGTCGTTCCTTCCTCCCATCGAAAGCCCTTCGCTAGAGGTCCACCTTGGATGGATCGAGAGTTGAGGTCAAACATAAATAGAAGGCGTAAATTATGGGACCGCTATAGGCAATGTCATTCAGAACTCGACTTCTGCCACTACAAGACAGTCAGAAATGTTTGTGTCTCAATGAAGCGCCAGAAACGCCAACGATACGAGCTATCCTTGGCAAAACACTCCAGCATCGCGCCTAAAATGCTCTACTCTTATTTGAAAAGAAGCACTAGAGCTGGTAATGGCATTCCTGCTTTGTGTTCCTGTGATCATCAAGCTTTACTTCACGAGGACGCTGAGAAAGCTAGTCACTTGGCTAAGCAATACGCTTCTGTTTACGCGAAAGAAACGCCATTTAGTGACAGAGCCGTATCCACATTTCCATCTTCGTTGGCCCAAGTAGATATTAACACTGATTCTGTGATGAAACTTCTTCTTCAGTTAGATCCGTATAGCTCACCCGGCCCTGATGGATTGCATCCTTTGTTCCTCAGGACTGTGGCGGAGTACATAGCTTCACCCATATGTCAAGTCTTTCTTCGCTCACTAGAAGCTGGCCGTCTTCCTTCAGCTTTGAAAGTGGGTATCGTCAAACCCATTTACAAAGGAGGAAGTCGACATGATCCGGCCAATTATCGTCCAATCTGTTTGACGTCAGTAGTGTGTAAAGTTATGTAACGAATCCTAAAACAAGCTGTTACTCTTCATCTAGGGGGACAGAATGTCATTTCTTCTGCCCAGCATGGGTTCAGAAAGCAGGCTCCTGCACCTCAAACTTGCTTTTTGCTAAGGAGACCTGGGCAAGGTCGCTAGACTCCGGCAAACGCTTGGACGTTGTGTTTGTTGACTTCAGCAAAGCTTGTGACAAGTCCCGCATGAACGGCTCCTGTTTAAGCTCCAAGGAATCGGTATTTCTGGGAACCTCCTGTCTTGGATCTCCGACTTCCTAAACGACCGCTCTATGCAAGTGAAGGTGAATGACACATTTCCTGCTCCTGTTCTCATGACGAGCGGGGTCCCACAGGGCTCTGTCTTCAGTCCCGTACTTTTCAATATTTTCATCAACGACTTACCATCCACTCTTCAGACGGATTGCCTAATCTACGCTGACGGCCTAAAGCTATGGATGGATGTTTCCAGTCTTGAAGACGCCGACCGATTACAAACTACGCTCAATCTACTCCATGACTGGTCGATTAAGTGGCAGCTGCCCGTAAATCGTGATAAATGCTCTGTTCTCCCCGTTGGCTCATCAAACCCATTTGGAACTTACCATATTGGTGGTTCCTTGCTCAGAAGCGCAACCCAAGAGAGGGATCTTGGAGTGATAGTGTCATCAGACCTCAAATCTATCCAAGACACCCAGAAGAGTGTCGCCGCGGCCTACAGGATGTTCCATTCTATACGTAGAGGGTTTTCTCTCCTGACCCCGGGACTTTTCCGACTCCTCTTTGGCTCGCATGTACGCCCGATTCTCGAATACGGACTACCCGCTGTCTACCCTCTCACCAAATCCGAATGTAATATGATAGAGAAAGTTCAACGGCGTGGATCCAACTCCGTCCCTGAGTTGCGAGACCTGTCGTATCCACACCGACTTCAACGACTGAACTTGTTCTCTCTAGGTTACCGCCGTCACCGAGGAGATTTGATTTTCACTCGACGTATTCTCAGAGGAGAACTGGGTTCCGAGTTACAGGACTTCTTCCAACTCAACACTGAGAGTTCGACACGAGGCCACCGCATGAAACTGTTCAAATCGAGGAATCTCCGTGTGCGCTTCCATTGGGCCTTATCAACTCGCGTGGTGAATGCTTGGACCGGTTGCCGGATCCTGTTGTTGACGCTGAGACAGAGGAACGTTTCAAACAACTGTTAGATTCTCACCTGAGCGCGCTGGGATTCTGCTGCCTCTAAGGCAGCTACAGTGGACCTCTGCGGAAACTTCTACCGCAATGACCCAAGTCATCCCCCAATGATCGGAAGGTGAAGGAGCTGACAAAGGATCTCCCTTCTGCTCTCCATCATCCAATGATCCAGTGAAACGTTCGCTGCTCTTCGCCGTCTTTTAAATCGGTCCGGCCTGCCCAACGAACTGCGCAGTTTTCCATGCACAGTATCATAAACCGGGAGAAAACGTAGAAACATTCGTTCGCGAACTTCGGAGGATGGCCGTAACTGCCTACGCCGATGAAACGCAAGAACAACAGGACGAGCGCGTTTTAGAGCAGTTGCTCGAGGGCATCCAAACTCCCTCGGTAAAAGGGGAGTTTCGTTTACGACGCCCTACATGTCTTCAGGCAGCCCTAACAGTATCAGATCAACTAGAGCAAGTGGACGCTTTCATAGGCCCCATGGAACTACATTGCGCGCTGAAGCGATACAGTCCCGCTAGCTTCCAGCCACCAGAAAGAAGAGATTGGAATCGCTTTCCGTATCGATGGGATTACTGGCGACGTCCAGTACAATCGAACTTTCGAAGGCCCCGTCCTCCCCCACTAAGAAGAAGAAATCCCCCGCCAAGCCGTGATAACCGAAATCGTCAAGGTGAGTGCGAACGTGTGAAGTCAGTTTGCATTCCCGCTGTCACACGTACAACGTCCGCATTCCCATTAACGGTGGAGCTAATCATAGCAGGAGTGCCACCGGTAGGTCTAATTGACACAGAGGCATGCAGGAGCTTAGTCCGAGCCAACATAACCAAATCTCTGACAGATTGTGTGTGGACACTATGCCGCTATCGTCTGACCGATGCTAATGGGGAACCCCTGTCTGTTCGGGAATCTATCACTGCTCAGGTACACATTGCTACTGAGAAGTTCCGCCACGAGTTTATTGTCGCTGATAACATCCCATTTTGGGTAATCATTGGAATGGATTTATTGAGGCGTCTGAGATGTCACTTAGATCTAGACAAATGCCAGTTACTCACCGACAGTTGCGTCGTTTTGCTCAGACAAAGCCAGACCGACAATCTTGGAACGTTTACAATTTGTGGGAGCTCCTCTGACGAGGAACGCTAGGCAGACACGCTTATCCGCTCTCTCGAGTTGCCAACGGACCAGCGAACGTTGGGAAAGCTCAAAGAAGTGCTGCTAGCCCACTCTGATGCATTCGCCTGGCAGACTGGAGACGTGGGCTGCACCAGCGTCGTGAAACACCTAATCGACAAGGGGAATACGACCCCGACTAAGACTCACCCAAGACGAATACCAGTGCACTGGCAAGGCGAGCTGCTAATGCTCATAGGCGAGATGTTGGAAAAGGAAGTTATACGACCCTCTACTTCTCCATGGGCAGCCCAATCGTCTTGATAATGAAGAAAGAAGGTGGTTTTAGGCTGTGTTGCTTATAGGCGGTTAAACGAAGTCACGCGAGACGATGCTCTCATCCAGATAGACGAGACACTTGCGAGTAATTAAATCGTGAAGCACTTTCTGCATAAGGCGTTGAAACGTTGCAGGAGCGTTTGATAGGCTGAAATGCTGTCTTCGCTCGACCACTATCTTCAACCTGCACTTGCCAACAACCAGACACCAAGTCTAGCGTGCTGAAATAAGCTGATCCTCCGAGCGCGTCGAAAAGATCATCAATCCTTGGCAGTTGATATGCATCTTTCCTCGGGACTTCGTTTAGCCGCCTTTAATCAACACAGCCTAAAACCACCTTCTTTCCTTCACCATCTGCCTGGGTAACTACACGGCAACGCGGACGCACTATCGAGGATTCCTCGAGATCACAGAAATTGTCCTTCCTGCATTACGCAACACGTAGCGCTAGTCAACCTACAAAAAGCCGAGTATGGTCGTTGGCAAGAAGCACAGGCTTCGGACCCAGACATATCACTTATCTACCACGAGCGGCGCTCTGGAATGGATAAGCCAGCTCCGGAAGAAATTGAAGGGAAAAGCTACGATGCTCGGTGCTTGTGGGCGATGTGAGATAAACTCGCCATCGAAGAGGGTGCGTTGGTCTTCGATTTCGGTCCCACGTACCTGAGGAGGATCGTAGCTCCACAGGTGTTAGTTACGGATGTGCTGTCGGAACTGCACCAACAGCTGGGACACGCTGGAATCAATAAACTCGAGTCGGCGGCGCGTCGACGATTTTGGGGGTTGCATCAACGAAGAGACCTTGTCAACATCTGCCAAACTTGCGAAAGATGCGCGATGTTCAAAAATCCGCCTATTGCCCATAGGGCGCCATTACAATCCATGACAGCAGGTTACCCGAACGAATTAGTTGGAGTAGACCTCGTTGGTCCACTACCGGAAATGCCGAGAAGGAATCGCTACATTCTAGTCATGGTAGACTACTTCACCAAATGGTGCGAAGCCGTGCCAATCGCGCAGGCTGATACTCTCAGTATAGCAATAGCGATGACTAACCACTGGGTTTGCCAATGGGGAGCGCCTGGACAGTTACATTCCCATAGGGGATCATGTTTCGAAAGCTCACTGGTCCAGGAGATGTGCTGAGCACTTGGTATCGATAAAACGCGAACAACGGCCTACCATCCACAAGGAAACGGACGGCTTGAACGTACGGATCGGTCGTTGAAGTCACTCTTAAAGGCGTTCTTGGACCAGAATATTTACGAGTGGGACACGCTGTTGTCTAAATGCTTATTGGCCTATCGCAGTACGGTTCACTCTTCTACCGGACAAAAGCCGTCGTTTATGTGGACGGGCAGAGAAGTTTGGTTGCCCCCGGATATCCGATTACCGAAATCACAACAGTTGTACTCGTCGGTCGCTGAATACGTCAGTAAGCTCCTTGACTCCTTTCGACGCACACACTTGGCGAAAGCCCAACGGCTACAGAAGGAATACTACGACAAGTAGGTCTCCGGTGTCCCGTTGAAAGCAGGCGACATCGTATATTTGCATGTGGCACCGGTATTCGGAATACCAGCGAAGCTGCATCGTGAGTGGACTGGCCCCTACGTGGTAGACCGAATAATATCTGATCTGACTTGTGTGATTACGGACCCAAAAAAAACGCCGTCGGGCCGCACATGGTCGTACACTTTAACCGGATTAAACCTTTCCATATCGGACCTCAGCATTCGGATAAGGAGCACCACAATGAGCCACCGACAGAAGTAGCCACCGAGGTTGAAATACCAGCTCAGGTGGGCTTTAGTGTGGCAACGGGGACGTTGCCTGCATAGAAGGAGTGCGGTGTAAAGAGTGATGGAAACTAGTTTGGCATGTGGTTGAATTTAAATCGTTGCTCTGACGGCACCATTTCCGTCTGCCTTTCAGAAGGACATCATCATCATCATACACGTTAGCTAGAGGTGGGGAACACCTCAGCTACGGTGCCGAAATATATAGAAAAAAGGAGGAAAAACGCAACTGGTGCAAGCTGGCTGAGCTGCCGGTAACGGATGGGCATCGTTCCAGTAAGCTATCAGCCGGTTGCTGTGCACCCAAAAAAATTATTATGCAAAATTATATAAGGCTAAATAGTGAGATCGTGGTTGGAGGGGGCGGCTAAGACCGATAGGGTGGGACAAAGAAACTCACAGCACGAACGCCACTGCGGTCGGCTCCTAGCCATATCAGCAAATATGTCCAACCAAACGTGTGCATCGTCTTTCGGACCTTAACCAGGGAGCCGAGACGCTCCAACCGAAGCCAGCTCATAAGTGAGGGCCTTCATTCCTCTGGACCAAGTCATCGCTTGGCCACCCCTCCTCTTCTTCCATCCACACCCCCGGCGAGCAAACAACACACGTCGCGGGAGTCGGTGGGCTGGCATGCGTAACACGTGGCCGAGCCATCGGAGCCTGATGCGTGAAATAACGGTGCTGAGCGGTTCATTTCCTTTTCCAGTGCCATAATCAAGGCGTCGAACACGCTCGTTGCTCACGCGGTTTTCCCACCAAATGTGAGCTAAATTACGAAGGCACCGGTGGTCGAACGTAACTAGGCTCTTTAGGTCCGCTGCTTTAAGCGGCCAAGTTTCACAACCGTACAGTAGGGTCGAACGTACTGCTGCATTATACACTCTACCTTCAGGGTGAGTGATGTCGCGCCGGCTCCATAAGTGCCGAAGTTTAGCGAAAGCTCTCCGGTCCAGACCAATCTTGGAGGAACGCTTTGCAGTTCCAGGGTGCGAAGCAAAGCCCCAAGTGACGGACAGCTAGTGCTAATCAGTCCAGTGCCGCTTGGCACGTTTGTGAGGTGTCACAGATTAGGGCAATATCATCTGCATACTCTAAATCAAGAAGTCGTTCTCCTGGGAGCAAATCCACACCTTTTAGTCGTGTCCTGCGAACGCGATTTCCATGAGTTCGTCAACAGCGAAGTTGAAGAGTGTTATAGTCTTCTCACTAGACGCAACTCCAAAAAGTAACAATCCACTGCTCCGCAAAACTTCTAGCCCAACCGAAGGAAAAAAGCAAAACGTCAATGACCCTGACAAAAGAACGTATTAATCGCAGCCAACCAAGGTCACCGCTAGCGAACGCCGTGTGTTCTCGTTCTGAAAAAAGTTGATTTCGTCCGTTTTCTTGTGATTCAGGCGGGCTTGGAGGTGCGCAATATACTCGTAATCTTCTGCTGGTCTACCTATCATCATCATGGTGTCCAAGTGTCTGGATTGTGGTAAAGGTGTCACTACCCGCTCAAAGGCCGTTCAATGTTCTTTCTGCGACGGCTGGTTGCATATCACTTGTTGTGGTATCTCACCAAATTTTTATGAGTGTCTTCTGATGTATACAGCTTCCTCTGTTGGCATCTTTTGTGACTCTTTTCTTACATTAGTCAACACCCAGCGGGCTCATTCTGGGTTACCTGCTTTACCTCCCCGCTCTGCTAGTGCTCACTCCGATCCCCATCCGACTGTTTCCCAAAATTCGCCTTCTTCTTTTCCCTCTTTGTGTCCTGATTTTGTCACGCCAGTTCTTAAACAAATTTCTTCCCCTCCCTCAAGGCCACACTTTTCTAGTGACCAGCCTAGTGAGCCCCTGCCCAAGACTGTTGCTACCGTCGGCAAGGAGAACACGGTGTCTGCTCCCGCAAGTCGGATTCCCGTGGTGCATAAATGTAAGCCTATTGCAAAGGCTGTGGAAGACAAAGTGTCACCTCCAAAGCGTGGGCTAAAATCGGTTCTTCATAGGATCGACCATTTGAGAAAACTGCTCCAGGACAAGCCGCCTTCCAAGCCACGGATCCCCGAGATCGCCAAAGTCCCTAACCGGGAACGTTGTCTCATCATAATGAACTCCCCGGAGTCGGATAAGATAACAGCAGCAGAGAGATTTTTGGGTGACCAATTGTTTCTAAAACGTATGATCTCCCTACTGTTCGATGAGGGGGAACCGGGGATTAATATCGTCTCTGCTTTTCGACTTGGCAGAAAACAGGATGATTCTTCCAAGGTGCGTCCCCTTAAGGATGTATGCCAAACTGAAGATGAATGCCGTCGGATCCTTCGACGAACTTCGCGCCTCAAAGGGGAGCCCTTTCACGTGTTACGGGATCTATCCCCGGAAGACCGCGTTAAAATGAAGATCGCAGTCGATGAATTGAGAACTCGCCGTGCGAACGGTGAAACCGATTTGCGTATTGAGGATTTTCGCGTGGTTCGGAAAGTGCAGAGAACGCGCTGTAAGCCAGTTCTTGTCCTTCCCGGACATTAAGATCAACAACTGGATTGCACGTACTTTTTGCGAACGTGCGCAGTCTGCGTAATAAACTTGATGAAGTTGTGCATCTTGCGTCAGTACTTCTCCCGGACCTTATGGCGTTTACGGAGACATGGTTGTCCCCAGAAATCCCAGATCCCGATGTACATATTCCTGGTTACAGTCTCTCCCGAGCTGATCGCATCGGTTTGAGATCCGGGGTCGGAGTCATACTCTACCGGGAAGGAAAACCTGAAGGTCCATGTAGTTGATGTTGTCTTGGGAAGTGATGACTGCTCCGAAGTGCTTTGGTGTCGTATTCACGATGGATGTAGATCTCTCCTTCTCGGTGTCTTCTACAGAGCTCCCCTGAGTTCTGGCGATCGTTTACTGGCCTCTCTAAAGAAGCATGGTGGAAACAAGGATTGTTTATTAGTGGGGGACTTTAATGCCCCTAATGTTGATTGGGATCTTCTTCACTGTGATGCTGCACCTGCCTCCTTCGATTCTACATTTCTGGAAGCTGTTCTTGAAAGCAATTTAATTCAACATGTCGCGGCACCTACTCGCATTATCCCTGGTCAGACGCCGCACATACTCGATCTTGTGCTTTCATCTGCGCCATCGGATGTTTCTGATTTGAATGTCTTACCACCAATCGGGAGGAGTGACCACTGCCTACTTTCCTTTCAATGGACCACACGGTTGAGCATTCACAACCACTGTGTCTATCGGCGGAATTTCTGGCGTGCTGATCCAAACCGCTTGAAGAAGGCCGCTAGCGAGCAGGATTGGAGTCTCCCTCAGCACTTGGACGTCGATAATGCTTGGAGCCTTGTTTACTCGAAAATGTTGTCCATTATTGATGATGTTGTCCCCATATCCAAACGAAAACCATTTACTAGAGGTCCCCCCTGGATTGACCGAGAACTACGATCGCTCATGAACCAAAGACACAAACTTTGGAATCGCTATAGGCTTTCGAGGTTGGAAACCGATTATAGCTATTATAAATTGGTCCGGAACGTATGTACCACGAAAAAACGTACGAAACGTCAGCAATACGAAGGTCATCTGGCTGAATATTCCAAGTCTATACCGAAGCTGCTTTTCTCCTACCTGAAAAGGAGCACCAGAGCCGGAAGTGGAATACCGTCTTTGCATTCCCACGATCTTAATACCGTACTCCACGACGATGCTGATAAAGCTAATCTTTTAGCTCGCCATTATTCATCGGTCTATACAACGGGGGTGCCGTCAGTTGATTGCTATTCATCCTTGCTCTCCGCTCTCAGCGATATGGACATAAATGTTACTGTGGTATACAAACTTTTGTGCGAGTTGTATCCCAACTCTTCCCCGGGACCTGATGGACTGCATCCTCTTTTCCTCAAGATTGTGGCCGAATATATCGCTGTTCCTATCTGCCACGTATTTCGGTGCTCACTTGAGGCCGGGCGTCTTCCGCTTGCCTGGAAAGCGGGCTATAGTCAAGCCCATATACAAAGGAGGTAATCGGCAAGATCCTACGAATTATCGGCCCATTTGTCTAACATCTGTCGTCTGTAAGGTTATGGAGAGGATTCTTAAGCGATCTCTCAACCTGCACTTCCAGAACCTCAAGGTCATTTCAGCTGCGCAGCATGGGTTTGTCCTTCGCGTTCATGTGTCACCAATCTTCTGGTAGCTCGAGAAAAGTGGGCTAAATCCATGGATGCTGGTAAGCGGCTAGATGTCGTATTTGTGGATTTTAGTAAAGCCTTTGACAAGGTTCCACACGAAACTTTGCTAAGCAAAGTTTGCAGTATTGGTGTTTCAGTAAAAATCCTCTCTTGGCTCACTGATTACCTGAATGACCGCGCTTTCCGTGTACAAGTAAATGAGGCCTTTTCCTTCCCTGTAAATATGACCAGCGGTGTTCCGCAAGGCTCTGTTCTTGGCCCTGAACTTTTTAAAGTCTTTATTAATGATCTGGCATCTGTACTACGGGCAGATTGTTTGATTTACGCGGATGATTTAAAGATATGGATGGAAGTCTCCTGTCTGGATGAAGCTGATTTACTACAAACAAGGCTCGATTCGCTGCATGAGTGGTCGAGTCAGTTGTCAATTACCCATAAATCACGATAAATGTTCCGTTCTTCCGATCGGTGCCTCCTAACCATTTGGCATTTATCGTATCGGTGAGTTTTTGCTGCCGACCTCTAATCGTGAGAGGGACCTCGGCGTCATTGTGACCCCAGACCTAAAATCGACCCATGATACCTTGAGGAAAGTCGCTTCTGCCAACAGGTTGTTTTTCGCCATACGACGATCCTTCTCTCGCTTGACTCCGGAGATCTTCAGGCTCCTGTTCACTTCTCATGTACGTCCGTTTCTTGAGTATGGACTGCCCGCTGTTTATCCTCTTTCCAAATTTGAGTGCAACTTGATTGAAAAAGTTCAGCGGAGAGGATCTAAATCCGT
>CALYDF020008037.1:0-12011 GCA_944474145.2 Dicrocoelium dendriticum | reverse complement strand
AATGTCGAGGCCTACTAAACGTTTGTATTTATCCCTGCTTTACTGTTCGGAAAGATAAACACGATCAAAAGCAGTTGTTGACGATATTACTTCTCCATGCATGAGCATGGATGTTATGTACAATTTGATCTGATCCCACGCAAAAACAGCATTTAGCGCTAGTCTAGAAATATACCTTTATTTATTTATTTATTTATTTATTTATTTATTAAACAGGACATGACGCCATTGCAAAGGGCGCTCATGTAAAATGTACGTACCCCTAAGAAGTAGAGTCTGCACGATTTCATAAATATGCTCATGAACCCTCTCCAACAGCCCCTCAGAAGAAACGCTACTGAATGGTCTCCAGTAACCGCTGTCACGACCTTTGCCAATTCAGTTGTCAATATGGCACCAATACCGGGCATGCAGTTAACTGACATGCATCTGAACGCAACTCCCACGGCAAGCTCAGCAATGGCCTACAACGTTGACATGGACATGTCACAACGACAATTAAATCCTATCGCATTAGAGGTACCGGCAGTTGAAGGACAGGCAAAAGTTACGGCCACCTTGAATGCAATCATGGACAGAACAGAGTGCAGCGAGAAGCCCAACAGCATGTCTGATGTACGTGACACGTACACTGAGCGCGATAACTTGTGCTTCTTATCATCATATACACCGTTTTCCAGTATCGTAAACGATCTCACGCAGCCTGATACTGACACGGCACCTAAGCCCAGCTGCCCAAACCCAGGTTGTTTTATAACTGTCTCCTCAACTTCCTTCCAAACTCCAATATTATAACAATGAGCCGATGCCCAAACGCGCCAACACGGCCAAGATAACACCCACTTGTTTAAAATACAAACCCCGCTTTACGCCGAAGCCTAGTGAAGCGACAGTCAAGGTTGAGCAGCCACAACGGAAGAATTATCTCCTTGTAACCCCTAGCTCAACAACGAGTAATTGGATTAAACCCGAACACCCCTACACTGCCAGCCGATCTGCTTCGCCACTATGGCAAAGCTCAAAGCGATACGCAGACCGAACTAAGCAAGAAAATAAAGGCAACACAAATCGTCCGAACACCAGTTGGCCTCAATACCCTCGTTACGAAGCAAAATCTACTGCATCTACAGTCAGGACTGGGCGGTCAAAACATAGGAATTACTTACTTAGAAGCCCAAGCCCCGCGACGCACAACCAGACCCCGCATACACTTCGCTCCTCTACCGGCCCAACTGCAATGCTGCGCGAGCAAAGCCCAATAAGATATGTAGTCCAGACCAACCATACAAATATAGCCAACATAACTCATCAGGGCAAAACTAGGCTTTCACCCCCACAACATGAAGCGAAAACTCCTACAGCGAAAACCAGTAATGAGCAACCGCAACGTAAGAATTAATTACTCAGAACACCAAGCTCCGCCGTGCGCCTCCAGGCCCCGCGCAAAATTCGATACAATGTTGACCAAACAGCAAAATCGCCGGGGCGAAACCCACATGGGCACAACGAACCGATGAATTCTGCACATGCCCCCATCCCCCATCCACCCATCCCACCACGCCAGTCAACACTCCTTCAACCACACACCATAATGCCACAAATCATGACGACACCTTCTGCGGTCCCTTTTTGTGGGACGCCGCAATTTGCGGGCCTTCTCTCCTAGCTCGCGAGGGTCAAGCGGTGGCTCTCTATCAACTGACCCGATGCCTAGACACGGCACAACTGATTCCAACCAACATATCTCAGGCATTCAGACGGTTCCTCTAGACGCCAACCTCAGGACCGACTTCGGGCTAGATTTCTCGGCTCGTGTGCCTCAGCAGTTACCTCCACATCCTTCCCCCTCGGATTCGATGCTCCATGCTACTCTTAACCTCTCCCATTAATTTCCACCGACCTACCTGGCATTCACCTCCACGCATGCATGCAAACAAGCCCCACACCTCATTCTGGATCGTCTGTGATGCTGCTAGAAGGTTCACACAATTTCAGCAATCCAACCAATAAATATCCACCAAGACATGCCCCAACACTCCCTACTACATCCCACTTCGACGAATCTAGTAAGCTGGTGATCCACAATATGCTTCTCGTCAACGCCAGTTCTATTAATCAAAAGAATTACCTTCTGGGTCCGATTATTACTATGTCCAAAGCACAGGTGGTTTTAACAACAGAAACATGGCACTCAGCCAGTTCGTCTGACTCACCCATCCAAATACCTGGCTACTCTTTATTCTGCAGTGGACGCGAAAAGCGACGAGGCGGAGGATGCCTCATCTACGTCAGCTAAGACTTCCACGAATCCTCCTTTCAAGTAATATCTTTGGGTAACCCGGAAGACTCCATATGGATGCAAGCCGATGGCGAGCACCTAGATCTCCTCATTGGTTGCATCTATATCCGACCACATATCTCAACAGCTGAAATCAAATAATTGGTCGAGCTCTTCACCGATGTTTCGCTGTTACCTGCACGCCTTAAGATAATCGGCGGTGACTTTACTATGCCGCACACTGAGTGGTCTACCCAGTCCTCACCTCCCAAATATAGAGCGTTTGTCGACCTTAGCTTCGCGTATGACTGGACCCAACATATTAACCTACCTACCTGGAAATGTATTATCCTTGACTTAATATCTACGACAGGCATCAACCAAGCACAAGTTTGTGCGCTTGACAACCTTTTTGGTAGTGATCATAAAGCAGTGAAGTTAACATTCAGACTGCCCACTGCTAAGCAGTACAACCTCTCCCCCAGCGAATCCTTCCGTCTTCTACAACGCGTCGATTGGGAGAGCTTCTCCACCCTTCTACGATCTCTTAACTGGGATGTCTTCTTTCTTGCAACAGACGCAGATATGGCGACCCAGGAGATATACAACCACATTATGTTCTGTCTTGACGTGGTCGCTCCTAAGCAGAACCTGAGGAAACCTACGAAACCGAAGGGTGTAGCTGATACACACAGAGTCCTAAATAAACTGAGAAAAATGCGCCCCAACTACAACAAGACAAAGGACTTTCACAAAATAATGCGCATGAACGACACACTAAAAAGGTGCAGAAACCTGCAAGCCACGTCTGCCACATCAGCGAAACACGCTGCACTCAGTAGTAACAACAAGGTTAAAGCACTAACATAACTGTTGGAACGCAGAGCAAACAACAGAGCTCCAACAATTGCCTCGTTATCACTTCCTACTGGCAATCTCATTACGGACCCCGCCCAATTCTGTGATTATATCAACAAGCACTTCTGCAACTCTTTTTTGGTCCCTGCTTCGACAACGTCGCCTACAACACCCCTGCTCACTGACGATAGACTGATCAGCATCGAATTTCACCTACGCGCAATCATACGAGATATTCGTACACTCAAAATGTCTCAGGGCCCCGGTTCTGATAGCGTTCCATCCGTAGTGCTGATACTATGAGGTCCAGACATTCCAGTTCTCCTCCTTAATCTATTTGCACTATCCATGACAACCCATACCTTCCCCACTGCTTGGAAGCATGCTGTAGTCCTACCAGGATATAAACGAGGATCCCGTCTTGACATTGACAGTTATCGGCCTATCAGCCACACCCCCATTGCGTCAAGAGTAATGGAGAGACTGGTGAAAGCAGAACTTCTTAACTTTCTTTTGCCTCGTAATCTTATAGATAGGTCTCAACACGGGTTCCTGCCCTCGAAATCCTGCTAGACTTTTATGTTTGAGTTTTTAAACAACATCATTGACGCAATAAATATGGGGCATAAAGTGGCCATCATCTTCCTGGACATGAAAAAAGCATTCGACCGCGTTCCACACCTGAAACTACTGACCAAACTCGCCTCTTTTGGCATCGCCGGGAAGCCATTCTCCTGGTTTGCATCCTACCCATCAACTCGAACACAATCGGTGAGTCTGGGCGGCACGCAGTCTTCAATAAAAACAGTCACCAGCGGAGTCTTTCAAGGAAGTGTTCTGGGCCCCATGCTCTTCTTACTCTACGTCAATGACATCTTCCAAGTCTTCCGCTGGGGAACGCCATACCTATTTGCAGATGACATCAAAGTCGTATTTTCCTTCGTCTCCGATAATATGAAAATAACCTATCCACAATACAAAGAGACCTTAAGGCGCTAGAAAACTGGTGCGAAATATGGAATCTCGAATTTTCCCCAGGAAAAAGCAACATTCTCTCTTAAAATGCGCCGTGCCACCGAATACCCTTACTCTAAATAACGCTCCTCTTAACGTTAGCCACTTTGTGTGTGATTTGGGGGTTCAATGCTCTAATACCTTTAACTTTGCGGAACAGCTAAGCTATAGTGCAGCTAAAGCTAGGTCGTTAATAGGCTATATCTTCAAATCCATGTCGCTTTTGGAATCTCGATTGCCACTGTATAAAACGTGCGCTAGGCCTATTCTCGAATACGGCTCTATAGTCCTTAAGAACTCACGCAAGTGCGACAGGATTGCACTCGAGAACGTACAGCGTTCCTTCACCAAACGTCTATTTGGCTCAAACATGCTGAACTATCGTAGTCGATGCAAACAACTGGGACTGGACCCGCTGTGGCTACGTAGGCTAAAGATAAGCCTTACGTTTCTATACAAACTTAAACAAAATCCGGAAACGAACCTGACACTACACTTCCGAACGGATGGAGATACCCGATATCATTTGCGCAACGCGACCTTTTCATTCAGTCTGCCGGCTGCTCTTTGTGGCATACGACATAACTTATTCCTTTATAGATTTGCCGACACCTGGAACAAATTACCTCTGCAAATCCGATCATCTGTGACCAGTACACACTTCAGCAATGCTATAGGGAGATTCCTCGACGTAAACACAGTATCCCAACTATTAAGCCACAAAATGACGGAAGACGAGCTATGAGAGACAGGACCAAACAACCTCTAGCGATTTAGCCTACATCCCCTTTTCAATGCTTTATTATCAACAGTTTCCTACCTCATTTTAACCTCACAGCACGGCTGTTTCTGATACCTTATCATTCACACGTCTGCTCTCTTTTGTCCTTCCTATCCCTACCTAGACGAGACTGCATCATGACTTCCATCTCTCTTTGATCCAAAGATTTCACTTACTGTTCCTTCTAGAACGTTGAGATTTATATCCTTAGCCGAATTTTTGCTTACTCTACTCCTCCCTTATGCTTAACCGGACTCTGTGTATATTGTATTCGGCACCTCTTCTGGTCCTTATCGCAATTGTTTAATAGTGGCCTAAGTACACATAACGCCAGTGACAAATCCTAGGCCTCGCTAGATTCTCTTTCCTACTATCATGCTTCTCAGCTCACTTCAACGACTCCCTCTCTTGCTTGGCTTATCTTTTGGTCCATATCGCAACTGTTCAGTGGTGGCATAGATACCACTAACGTCAGCGCAAAATCCTAGGCCGCCTTTGATACTCTTTGCTACTGTGGCACTCATTCTTAAACCTACTGGACTTGTCCGGCCTCTCAGACCCCAAATGCCCATAGGCCTCAAACCAAGGTCTCTTTTCATTTGAACATCGGCCACAAGCAACGAAGGTTCTCATTTGTAAAAGTAACAACCTCATGATACTCGTCTCCGTCTGATAAATTATCTGCATGCTTGGTCCCTCTACCGAAAAAGAAAGTTCCGGTCCTTGATTAGTTTGCCTCTCGGCTCCACACCATGCTTCTCAGCTCACAATTACGTCCCCCTCTCTTGTTTGGCCTCTCTTCTGGTCCATATCGCATCGGTTCAATGGTGGTTTAGGTTCCCATAGCGTAAGCACAACACACTAGGCCACATTTGATTCGCTTTCTTACTGCGCCTCGTACGCTTAAACCTCCTGGACCACACCGGCCTCAGGCTCCAAATGCCTATAGGTCTCAAACGAAGGCTTCTCTTCCTTTGAGCATAGATTAAAGTTCTCATTGGCATAAGAAACAGCCCCATGATACTGGCCACCTCTGGTACATTATCTGTATGCTTGGTCCCCTGCAAAATTGAAATTTCAGGTCTCTGATTGAGTTCTGCCTCTCGGCTCCACCATCATGAATCTCAGCTCACAATTACGTTCCCGTCTCCTGTTTGGCCTCTATTTTGGTCCACATCGCATCGGTTCAATGGAGGTAAATGTATCATTAGCGTCAGCGCAACATCCTAGGCCTCCTTTGATTCTGTTTGCTACGTTGGTACTCATTCTTAAGCCTTTTCGACCAGTCCGGCCTCTCAGACCCCAAATGCCCATAGGCATCAAACCAAGGCCTCATTTATTTCAAGAAACGGCTGGCACCGATTAAGGTTCTCAATGGTATAAGTTACAGCCTCATGATTCTCGTCTCCGTTTGATTCATTATCTGTATGCCTAATCCTAGGCGTCGCTATATATGGTTGCTACTGTGGCTCCCATTCCTAAATCTTTTGGACTACTGCGGCCTCTCAGGCTCCAAATGCCTTTAGGTCTCAAACCAAGACCTCTCTTCCTCTGAGGATCGGCTGCCATCGATTAAGGTTCTCAATAAATAAATAAATAAATGGTATATTCTCTGTAAAACGAGACACACCTCTAAAGGCATGATCAAATATTCATACAAGCATAGCATCTTTGGAATATTAAAACATTTCGTTTCAATGAAAGGAAGAAAGGAAAAGATGTAGTCCATATGAGCGAGCATATTGAAAGGTAATAGTCACATCAAGGACCATGATGGCGCTGTGGCGCGCAAAAGCTTTTACATCAAGGTCCAAGTGGGGGGTAAATTTGCCATGTAGTGATCCATGAGCACAGGAGCCCAAAAATGGTTTAGTGCAATCAATGACCATTACGAAGCCGGGATGATCTGTACTGCACTAAAGCATTCTTCATTGCAGAATTAGTTGCACAGGTTGGATGTGGGAGGCTGAGGACTGCGTCAGTGTGAAATGTATAGCTGTGACTTTATTTTGTGGTGAGTCACATCCGCCACGTTGCTGTGATGTTAAGCAGACATTTGTGGCTTTTATAGGGAGAACGCTTGCCAGGCGAAAACCCACCACGTCCTGGAACACTGTCGTATTTTCCGTTGAACTGTAGTGCTAGTCGGCTATGCATCGTATAGACCGATTTTGCACTCTATTATTCGCAGTCGGTTGAAAGCCAAAATTCTTCCTTCGTTGGCCGAATGGCTTAGTAATGATCCGGCAGTAGTAGTTGAAGCCGGTCAATGATGTAAAAGAGTCGCAGAGTTGAATGATATTGATGCAGGTGAGTAAACACATCGTTAATAGAGGCCGGCTTTTTCTATTATATTGTCCGGCTCGCAACGCGTGTCCAGCTATCCATACTGGACTTGTCATAGGGACGGTGAGTGCAGTTGTTTCTTGTGTCTGAATATGTCCATAACAGGAAAAAATGCTATTCTCCGCAAAGTGGACTAGTAATTCCTTCAAATGTAAGTGTAAGTGTCTCCATGGCCAAGTGAGAACTCCATGAAAGACCATCGGAAAAGCCGCTTATACGCGCGCAATGCTGTCCTTGAAATGACATCAGAAAAGCTCCAGGTGACTGGAGAATCGGAATGTTTGAGGCAGTAAAGATAATCACACCAGAATTGTCTGTCTTCGATTGTGGAACAGTGGATCCATGTAAATACATTATTCCAGGTTAGTAAATTGTTCTGCTGTGAGTACGAGGCGAGCTAAACCCATTTGTTTAGACCCCGTGGTGGTAGCTTCTCCAGAATGGCGGAAAGAGCTCCATTTGGAACGATGTGTGGGTTCTTCATCTCCCGGAGAAAAGATCAAGCATTTAATCCAGCTGGCTATTGAGGGTGGGTCGACCAGTCCCAGTGGATAAACCTTGTTTTTGTGGATGTATCTGTGGAAATCTCGGGAGAAAACGGGCAACGGACAAGAGGCAGCCAAACAGAAAGACAGCAATGAATCAAGAAGCACAAACACAGACTGGTGACGCGCAACGGTGCCTATGATACATTAAAATTTATGTAATTTTGTTTAGTATACATGATTTGCAAGCGCGTTCTTTACATCACGTCGCTGGTGTGACTCAGACTACAACTACTAGGTAGAAAGAAGGATCTGCACGCGCAGGGTCAAGAGACGGATATAACAAAGCGTGTTGACAATGTTAAGCGATTAACATGATTGTTGGAAAGTAACAGGTAAACCGATGATGATGACAGCAGTCCGAATGCGAGCGGCATCTTAGGTAAAACTAAGGACAACTAGGTTGAAACCGAGTGCGGGAGCAACATAGGTAAAGCAACGTTCCAAGGAGAAAAGGAAATTTAAAGCATCAGCTATGAGCGGAAGAATCCGGACGGCAGTGCGAAGAGTAACTCGTGAGAGCAATTAGGAGACGATAGTCAGGATGAAAAAGGTTCACTACTAATGTGTGGTGAAGCCAAGGACGCTCTCGTGCGAAGTATGAATCGATCAGTTCCGAAAAATCACCGGTAATATCCCGGTAGTCTGAGAGAACTCTGAGAGCCGGAGACCGAACAGACGAGACTTGAATAGTCGACACATCCTTAGGCCTCGTAGTAGTCCCAGAGCATTTCACTGATCAGATAATGACGAAGAATAGCATGGCACTAAGCGTCGGTCATCCGATAGAAGGTTAAAGGGTACAGGTTACTGATGGAAGTGCCTATATTGATAAAGGGTAAAAAAGTCTACCCGGTTGTCAATGTAAGCAAGACATAGTTTTGAGTCTACAGAGATTAGATCGGTATATCTTGCTAGTCTGGAAAAGGTCAAAGGAGCATACCGGTCAGATGAGACTAGGTTAGTACAGGGCACTGAGAGTTGGCAGTCCGATTAGAGAAGAAATAATAGTAGAGAACGCCATAAGGAGAGGAGACGGTCCGGATAGAGAGAGATTTACTTATAAGGTGTGGAAAAGTCCATGGGGCTCGAGGGGTACGGGGGCAGAGCATTCGGCTGATCAGCTGAGGCTGAGTTACGGATGACAGATCGTCCGATTGAAGAATGATTGAATACAAACGGCGCTCAGTCATCTGAACGACAGCCAGTAATGTCACAGGAGTCTGAGAGAAGTTGCAAAGCAGGAGGCCGATCAGACGAGACAGGATTAGTCGGCGAAACGAGATTGAGTCCAACAGCTAATTTTTGGAGGGCAAATGGAGTGGGTCGAGAGGTGGAGGTGCCTATATAAATAGAGGGTGAACAAGTCTAGCATGCTGTCAACGTAGGTGCGACATAGCTTGAGTCTACAGAGTCTAGACCGTTTAAATGTTGCTGGTATGGAAAAGGACAGAGAAGCAGACAGGTCAGATGAGACTAGGTCATTACAGGGCACTGAGAGTTGGCAGTCCGATTAGAGAAGAAATGATAGGAGAGGAGACGGTCCGGATAGAAAGAGGTTTACTTATAAGGTTGGAAAAGTCCATGGGTCTCGAGAGGTAATGGGTGCAGAGCGTTCGGACGACTCATCCAATGCCGGTAACGTCACAGCAGTCTGAATGAATTCGGAGAGCAGGGGACCGATCAGACGAGACTGGATTAGTCGGCACATTGAGAGTAAGTCGAACAGCTAAGGCGGGAAGATAAATAAGGAGTCAGCGGAGACGGATAGGTTTGGGATGCAAGAAACTACATGAATATAAGGTATGCAAGTCAGGCAGGCTCGCAATGTGAGAGAAGTTGTGTGTTGGTGATACAGAGCCTAAGACTACATTGCGCTAGTTAGGAAGCAGTCAAAGAGGATAATAGGGCAGGGCTCTGAGAGCTCGCTATGCGGATGAAGAAGTGATAAAGACAGGCCGCGATAATGAGAGGACATAGTCGAGAGTTTACGTTTACGGATAAGAAATGCGACAGTTAACTTGGCTCTCGAGGTAATGGTGACAGAGCGTTCAGTTTTCCGAATATAGCAGGCAGCGTCGCAGAAGTAGGAGAGAAGAAGACCGATCTGCCGAGGTTGGACTTGGTCGGCGCATTGTTACTGAGTCCTGTGGTTCATTTGGGAAGGAAAGTGGAGTCAGTAGGATTGGACTGGTCAGAGCTAGAAGTCGTTATGTTAACAGAGGGCGAACAGGTCCAGCAAGCTATCAAAGTGAGGGAGACACTGCGTTGGATCGACGGAGCCTAGACCGCTACCATCCCGGTGGCCTGGTAGCAGTCCCATAGAATTTGGCTGATCAGCTGAGGCTGAGTTACGGATGACAGATCGTCCGATTGAAAAATGATTGAATACAAACGGCGCTCAGTCATCTGAACGACAGCCAGTAATGTCACAGGAGTCTGGGAGAAGTTGCAAAGCAGGAGGCCGATCAGACGAGACAGGATTAGTCGGCGAAACGAGATTGAGTCCAACAGCTAATTTTTGGAGGGCAAATGGAGTGGGTCGAGAGGTGGAGGTGCCTATATAAATAGAGGGTGAACAAGTCTAGCATGCTGTCAACGTAGGTGCGACATAGCTTGAGTCTACAGAGTCTAGACCGTTTAAATGTTGCTGGTGTGGAAAAGGACAGAGAAGCAGACAGGTCAAATGAGACTAGGTCATTACAGGGCACTGAGAGTTGGCAGTCCGATTAGAGAAGAAATGATAGGAGAGGAGACGGTCCGAATAGAAAGAGGTTTACTTATAAGGTTGGAAAGTCCATAGGTCTCGAGAGGTAATGGGTGCAGAGCGTTCGGACGACTCATCCAATGCCGGTAACGTCACAGCAGTCTGAATGAATTCGGAGAGCAGGGGACCGAACAGACGAGACTGGATTAGTCGGCACATTGAGAGTAAGTCGAACAGCTAAGGCGGGAAGATAAATAAGGAGTCAGCGGAGACGGATAGGTTTGGGATGCAAGAAACTACATGAATATAAATAAATAAATAAATACTTTATTCTCGACTATGCGAGGCACGCCCATGGAGGCATGATCAGATTTGTACAACTGAACAAACATTTTATGGCAACTGTGACAGTGATAGTAGAAAATTGGTCGGATGTCCATGATAAAATAAATAAATAGATAGTTCATTCTCAGTTTCATAGAGACGCACCAACTTAGGCATGATCAAGGTTTAAAAACTGTTGTGTATCACGATGATACTCCGGGTTCAATCGTGTGTAGTTGAAACGGTGTCAAGAAGAGTTGATATGTGAATCTAGTCGACTTGCCAGTATGTAGTTGTGGGCTGTGACTTTTTTCAGTGGCGAGTCACATCCGCCACGTCGCAGTGTTGTTACACAGACATTTGTGGCTTTTTATAGGGAGAACGCTTGCCAGGCGAAAACCCACCACGTCCTGCAACACTGCCGTAAAGCGTTTTGAACATTAATGTTGAACTGGCAAAGCCGCTTGACGACTGGTTTCACCTTCGGTTTTTCGCGGGGTAATGGCTTCTAATTTTCTCTGTTAGTTGGACGGGTATTTTGCTCTGGGTCGCCATGATTTTTGAGGTCTCTGGAGGAGAGGGACATCGCGATTTTTCTTCTTGTTGTATTTCCAGGTGAGCAAAAGATTCAATTTTTCCACTGTCCAGATTTTTCAGATGTATAATGTATGGGAGTATGAGGATATGTCCAGTTCTCCATACTGGACAAGGGTTATAGTGATTGTAGGTTGGTCCTTGCGGAGTTTTACCATTTTCCATGTCAGTCCTTGTGGGTTGTTACGTCCGTCTTGGGCCAAAATCGTTCCTCAGTCCAATCCCAGATCTCCAAGATGTCCCGGACCTCAGAGAAAAGGGAAAGTGGGAGACAACCGAGAGAAGACCGCAAGAACAGGCATGGAATTGAACATTATTAAGGTCTTGTTATAACATTTGACCTTGAGACAAAAGCATGTACACTGTGCAACAATAATTATGCTGAAAATGTCTTTTGAGTATCCTATAGAATCATTAGCCGTATAGGTGGATTGCTATCGCCTGCGTAGGGACAAGAGCGTTGCACCAGTAAGTAAAGTACGAGTATCCGTTTGATATGAGTCGATAGTTGCGTGGGGATAGAGCAAAGAGAGTTAGAGTGTTGGTAGTGATTGTCGGGTGCAT
>CALYDF020008036.1:0-12011 GCA_944474145.2 Dicrocoelium dendriticum | reverse complement strand
ATCGTCAACGAGTGGGTGGCTCGTTACGGCGCACCCATATCCTTGCACTCCGATCAGGGCGCGGCTTTTGAGAGTCATCTAATGCAAGAAATGTGCCGCTTGCTAGCCATTAAAATGACACGAACTACACCGTATCATCCACAAGGAAATGGGCTCGTTGAGCGGACCAACAGGACTATCAAGGCTATTCTACAGAGCTTCGTCGAGCGCCATCAGTCTAATCAGTGGGACGAAGCATTACCACAATGTATGCTTGCCTATCGGGCCTCGGTGCACTCTACAACCGGCTATTCTCCAGCTTACCTTACTCTCAGCCGTGAGATTCGCTTACCTCTGGAATTACTATCACCTGTCTGTCCGGTTGAAGCTTACTCTTTGTCGGAATACGTCCGCATAACCCGTGAGAGAGTCCGCGTAGCCTTTCAAAACGTGCAGGAGCATATGAACAGAGCGCAACACAGCCAGAAGGAGTATTACGATCGCCAAAGTCGAGGCCCTGAATACCGAAAAGGTGATCGTGTATGGCTACACCGACCAAGACCTCCAGCCGGCGCACCAGGAAAATTCCATCGGGAATGGCAGGGGCCATATGAGATTGTGTTCGTACGCTCGCCTACTGTGTATGTGCTTCGAAACGTTAAGGATCCAAGCGCCGACGTACTGACCGTTCATTACAACCAACTGAAACCGATGACACCGTCTTCAAGTTCTACGCCTGTAGATAGAATTGTGCCACCCGGTTGTCTCCCGATAGTCGAACACACTGTAGAAGTGCCAGCTGAAGGGGGGCTCGCTGTGGTTCCAGACGCGCTGGCACTGGGGACAGTGCCTCACATAGAAGGGGAGATAATGTAGTACACTTGAAACCGCAATGTATTGTTTAAATTGACCGCCATGACTAATGTCTCCTTTGCTTATTTTACAGGGCTTGGCGGACCGAATGCACAATGAATGAAGGGAATCAAAAGCCAAGCCCCAGTACCTGTTTCTTGTAAACTCGTTGTTTATATACTTGCTTGCCGTGTACCACGCTGTTCGCATGCCGCGCTGTCGAATACATCTGTCTCGGTCCAGCTTGCTCGTTCTTGTGTTCGACTCATTAAAGCATCGTCGTTTTGCATGATTGCCGTTTCGTACGAGCTACTGTGTTAGTTACTCGGTCGCTGATTCTCACGTGTCGTTCGTTTGTAGCCGGGATTTCTCGTCCGTGTCTCGAACCTGCCATCCGGAATATATTACATAACTCAGGTTGAAATTTTGCGCCGAAGAGCAATATCAGCGTATGAAAAGTAGGGCTGTATTTTTTGTTAATTGGTATTTTTCGGCTGAAACACGCAGCTTTATTTTCTCTCTTAAGAAATTGTTTCTATTTTTGTCTGCATTTATCGGAATTGTTTTCAACTTTTCGTATGCCTTATAACCCCTTCACTCATTTCTTCCATGTGTGCACAATTGGGGCAACCGAGTGGCCAATTAATGTGCGATCAATTTAAGGTGCACTTCGGCGAATTGGATTCTGTTCCAAGGAGAAAAGGCACAACTACACCTCCGCGAAGTTTTCACAAAAGAACAAGGAGTTCAATATCACTTGCAGGAACCAGAAACATGTCAAGGTGGGCGCCTGCGACCCAGTAGCTGTATATCAAATAGTGCCAATGCATTTGTAACTGCTGACGATGAACATATACTTATATTTTACCTACTTCCGTGCAAGAGCACCGGATTTATGTAAGCATTGATCTGAACCCTTTAGGGTGCAGCCTCTAGCAGGTCTAGAAATATACCTATTTATTTATTTATTTATTTATTTATAACTATTTGACAGAGCCACAGATATCCAAGCCGTGTTTACCTTTTCTTCCTCTGCTTTTGAAAAATCAAGTTCACTATGAAAGCACCTGTTCGTCTCTGACCTATCAGGTACAGACTGCTGAGTCGCTGACCACTGGAAACACGGCTCCAAGTTGCCAAACCACTAGCCTAGCTTCTTCACCGTCTTCTCTTTGCCAATGCCCTTCTCCCAATTTTATATTATAATCTTTATACTCTAGGCTAAAAGGGTGCATTTTTGGCCGACATACCGGTAATCCTCAAAACCTTTAAAGTGTCCGGCCATCCTCTAGCCTCCAGTGAGGTCCAATGAAGCACAGACGCCCTAGCTTCAATGGGTCTGATCACCTGGCTTCTTCCCATAGTTTCTAACAATGGCCTCTAGTACTTCCTTAATCTTATGCCAGTCTTACCCCTCCTATTTAATTGGATGACACATATGAGAATCAGAACCCTATACATGTACGACCAGTATTCGCCAAGTGGCCGGCCCCAGGTCTTGAAGACATCTGCTCCGGTATGTTACATTTACAGCTTCAGCTCTCCTCTCTAATGGATGGCATTATTCTCTCTGTCGCACAGTTACCCGGTGCTACATTCCTTCTACCCGCGCCTACTATGTTCAACATTCGAACAGCAAGCAAATGCTCAACATTTCAGCAAGGTGCTATAGTCGGATCGGCTTTTGGACACTTGGCAGTTGCACAGTGCAACCAATTCAAAGGATCTCTCTTCCAAGTAGCTGTGTCTATTTCTATTTCCTTATGTCGCCCTAGCCATAGATACTATGCGGCCGATGTTCTTTTATCATTCTTCACCATCTAATTCTTTCATACATATTGCAGGCTGCCGACCCACTTGGCTCTCTCCGCCGGAAGAACCCTAGCCTAGTGCCGGCTGTATTTCTTACTTTCCCACAGCGTAACTACTTTTGCGGTGTTGGTTAATTACACTAGCTGCTCCTGCCTCAGCATACTTCATAACTTGGGCACGCCCCGGTCGGCTCCGTAGCGCTATGCCGTATACATAACTGGTATGTTCAGTCCAGCTTAATTCATCTGAAGCTAAGCAACTGAGCAGCCTATATTCGCATGTCATCACATGCTACACCTGATGCATACGTAGTACTGGTTGTTGGTCACCATAAATCATATTAGTAAGGGATTGGGTATACTCCGCCGCATGTTTACCGTATCGTCAAACACCAGTGCTCTCTTAATTAAAGTAAAAGGGCACATTTCATAGGCTACGCTGCCTCGTTATTTTCCTTAACCCTAGGCCGACCCCAGTGTCACAATTTTACTGCACTCGGCACCACAGCTCCACATGGCTCTTCATTTAATACATAGCGCCTACACATCCTACCTGCCCTACGCTTAGATACTTCGTCCTTCCTGCCTGTAGCATGCACCATAGTCTTAACATTCCTCCAAATCCAGCCACCGTTGTGTAGCTATTACCCATTTAATATCCATACAGCGGAAGCTAGTAAAAGTGGTGTACTCAACGTATACCTATAAGCCGAAGGAAAAGCGTAAAGCAGGGCATAACAGTGATAGTGTATTTCTCTTCCGTTGCTCAATTAGGCCCTCACTTTGTCGTTTTTCGTCCTAATATAATTGCTGGGGCTTGCCATTAAGGAATAATTGGGCTTACTCGGACTATCCTCTTCGGCCGAACTATGTACGGTATTGTCTTGCTTCCCGTAAGAAGGAGGCTGACAACCAATTCACTGTCTTTGGAATATCATCTTTAAAAATGTATCCCTGGAGTCTGCACAACTGGGTACACTTCTCTATATTTGCTCAACAACGGAAAATAGATATTTGGCGTTACCCTACCCTACACACTTCATCCCCCACGCCAGTGGATTCTACCATAGAACACCGCATCGTGTGCCGCGACGCTGGATTACTTCTAACGAACAAGGTTACCAGTTTCCCACGTAGACTCGGACACAGTTCCGGAAGAGGTCAACGAAGGTCGGATTTTACTCAGCTTTCCATTGCCAACCACACGGAAAGTCCGATGAATCTACCTCGAAACACACTGACATCGTCCACAGGAATCAGACAACTATTTGACGCTGTCAAATGAATTCGGGGAAATGCCGACTGCGACTAGCAGAAGCCTGTTTCGGACACGAACAATGCGAACACTTGAACAAAGTTGCATTAATTGGGCAAGCTTTCGCTTCACTTGAGCATCGTTCTACCATCCCGTTGCAGCACATTTATTGGAATATATCACTCCAGTTTGCTGCATATAGTCTGAAAAACCCAATTTGCGGATAATATTTTGCTGCTCCAAACAAGCTAAGTTACTCCAGTCATGCGTCTATGTTTGCCGGAATTCAAAATTTGTTGAAACTTGACGCAAGTCATTATACATCTTCACACCTACGTTATCCTTCCTTCGGTAACTTGCTTCGCACAAATGCTAATATGTATTTGATACGTTCAAAACGGATCGACGGCAGTCTTAAAATAAGTGATGCTTTTTGGCTGCAAGCGTTCTCCTTATAAATAATCACAAAATTCCCTTTAGTAACATTGCGATGGAGCGGTTGCGACTCGCCTTTTTCCGTTCAGTACCGCCGGTTCCAACCTTTAATGGTCTGTCCTGACTACGTCTCGCGCAGCCGATAAAAACGGGTGAACCATGACTGCCATTAGCCGTGCGGCAAACCGAGCTTAACGTGGCATTGTTAATGGCGCATTGCTATTCTACTTGTGATCAACGGCAGCGTTTCAGGACCTGGTGGGTTTTCGCCTGGCAAGGGTTCTCTTATAAATGCAACACGTTTGATTAACAACACTGTGACGTCTCGGATGTGACTCATCACCAAAAGCAAGTTACTGGCCACTGCTTAACAATGACAAGTTCTTGCTTCCTGAAATCTGTGAACACCATGGCACATGAACCAAACCTCCCCATTCGTCTAACAGTGTTCATCAATCCTTTTATCGGGTTGATGCGCACACGAAATAATTGAGATCCATCTCCTGAACTATTCGAGACCCTACCCAGCATTCCTGTAACGGAAACACTTATAAGTTTTACGTTGCATATGCACCACATATCTACCTGACTCCGATAGGCATACCCAGTATCCTTGCGACCTACCTTTATGACCACTAGTTACCAATTATTCAACCGTGTATTTTGCAAACACTTAGCCATGTCGGATGGTGTAGGTACGCTCAGTTTGTTTCTGTGGCTCTGACAATCACTTGATGGTGCCTGTATTAGTATGCCCCGTTTAATCGAGAATAAAACTATTCATTTAGTTATTTAATAAAGTCACAACCTATGACTTCACACTGGCAAGACAACAAGCTTCACATACCATGATCTTAAAACGTTCCTTTCACTGGAACATTGGCACAATGACGCATCACGCATGAAAAACCCTACCTATAAGAAACAAAGTCATTAAGGCGCTACCCATGCAGACTCTAGCGTATAAGGTTTAGAAGCATCTTATTATTATTTCAAATGCGCATATCTTTACTCTTGATGCTAGACATATGTAGCTTAGTGACAAGGAGGATCCAGTTACAGGGAAGTATAAAATGAGCTAAAATTGTTAAATACTGCGGGATATTCTGATAACGTGATGGGGTTTACAGGCTCGTTGAGGTCAAATAAACACTTTACGGTCCTAGCAAATGCAAGTAGCCCAAACACGTATGGTCTTAAAACAACCTTCACAACCGCTTAAAGTTAAATACTTTTGGAGTTGCTAATTATATAGTAGTTTATTCGACAGGCGAGCCTCTGAAAACGACACACGGAGGTCGTTTGACCATGGTCTAGTTACAAAATCACGTACCTTCGCGCAGGCAAAAGATTCTATTGTGGTTTTTGATCGTTGCCCTGTATATTTTTCACATATCCGTCCAGGTTTTATTACGTAAGTTTGGAACGTGTGTTTTGCAGCCACTTTGAGGTACATCCTAAGTACTGCTACGTTGGAGCTATATTGTACACTTCCAGATACGCAGCCCTATCGCGATCCTGTAGCTATGAGCCATTTTTATAATTTTTCTCATTTTCACCGTATATGCGCAAAAAGTTGTTTGGCATTTGTAGCAAGCTTCTTGGCTGCAGCATTGGCAGTCGCTGCAAAAATCGGGAAATACTATAAGTAATGTATCATTTTGTTCGTAGCGCGTACTGTGATCCAGCGATGTTCTGACTAAGATATTTAGTTTTATTTTAGTGACATTTTTGCTACAAAGCTAGTTTTGTATTCTGGCTGCAATTAAAGCTATTTGCGCTTGGCGCTCCAGATCATACGTTAAGCAGACATGGTTGTTACACCCTACGTTTATGTGTTTGTTAATCATGCCACAGTGCCGTCCGCCTTCCAACGCAATGAGGCTGGACCCTACCACGGTGCGCTGGTTTGTGTGTCTCAACGATCCACTGGGCTGTGCTGTGGTGCTTTTTGCACCAGAGTTACTCACACCAGATTGGTCAATGGTTAGACGTCAGACAAACTCAGCCTCCTTGTCATCCAGGTTAGGGTTGTAATGAGGTGGCTCCTTATTCCTTAAAACGGACTCCTTATAGCCCAATGCCAACGCCGCTGCCCTGCGGTCAGGTTTCTGAACCAAAGCCTTTACTTGAGAACCCTACTCGTTCTCCTGCCTAGGCCTGGACAACCTGACGGTCTCCTGCCCAGGCAATACGATGAATTTCTCTTCAAACAGTTTCTTGAGTAGCTGGCCACAGCAGAGGATATCCACCGGTGCCCTGTCTACTGCATCGAGCAGGGTGGATAGGAGTTTGAATGCTACGGCGCAAGCCTTCATATCTGCTTATTCCCCCTCTTACGCCTTTCTCTCAACGTCCTATTCCAGCTTCACTTTTATCCCCCTGTTTTCAACCCCCGTTTGTTAGCCCTTCCCCACTTGCTTTGCTTGGCTTTTTTCTTCTAGTTTCAACTCAAATGTAATGTCGACAAGCTCATGTCCAACCAAAGGCCCAAGCCTAGTTCTTCTACTTCCATTTGAGTCCTCGGTCCTCCTTCAGGTTGTCATACATCATCGTACGCACATGACTACAGATCGGTCAACAGGCAGCACATGCCCGAACACTGGAGAACTTTTCGATCGATATCTGCTGCTTATCGGCGACCCGCCTGCAAGACTCGAGCTCTGTGCTCACTCCGCGACCCCCTTCAGGTGACACCAGCAGTATTTTCTCATTGGACCAATCCGGTGACGATGCAGTTTCAAGCACCGGCCTAGCCGGTGTTGGTATCGCTCTGAGTCCCCGGGCTGAAGCTGTTCTGGTTGACTGGATTCCAATCAGTAGCCGGATGTGTGCGGTCCGATTGGCTGGCTCGTTCAAAGCTTTGAAGTCGCGCGGGACTAACAGGTGTCTATTCGTCCTCGCTGCTTATGCACCCACAAAATCTAGCGATGCTTCGGTAAAAGACGACTTCTGTGGGCAATTGCACGAGCTCCTTCGCCACAGAAGAAGGTCGTACACTGTTGTGCTGGCCGGGGATCTGAACGCTCAAGTAGGTAAGTTGTCCAGTGTTGAGCTACATCTGGGCGGCCAACATGGTGTAGGCTCCCGGAATGATAGCGGTGAGCGTTTACTTCTTTTGTGTGAAGATGCTCGCTCACTTCTTGCGAGCACTTACTACCGACACAGCACCCAACGGAGGGTGACTTGGCGCCCAATAGCCTCTAACCAGCTATGGACGCAAATCGATCACCTTGCGATAAGTTACCGATGGCGAGACTGTGTCCAGCACTGTCGTTTGATTTGGAGCACATGTGTGGGCACCGACCGTGCACTTGTATGTGCAGACCTGCGGAGGCGTTTTGGCGGGCTCCCAAGACGACGTTGTGAGCGCATTGACACCAGCCAACTAGCGAAACCAGCTGTTCTGATTGCCTAGCAACGTGCGCTGTCATGTGAGTTGGGTAAGCGCTCACTGGATGCCGTTGGAGCTCACTGGTCTCAGGTTCACCAATCCTTACTAGCAGCAGGAATATCCTCATGTGGTAAGTCTACTCGCCAACATGGACGTTGGGTCTCTTCGCAGTCTCTAGAACTTTTTGATGCTAGCCGGCGTATTCCGGATGGAAGCGAACACAAGCAAATTCGCAAAGAGCTCCGGACAGGTCCCCTGCTAGCCTGAAGAGAGACCCCGAAGCCTCGTGGTCTCATCGTGCATCAGCGATGGAAATGGACACTTCTCTTGGTAACCATCCTACGTGGTTCCAGCTGCTGCGGGAAACCGGCAGCAGCAGACCTGGGGTTAGTGAAACTATACGTGACGAGAGTGGGCAGCCTCTCCACAACTTGTCAAAACGCTTGGAGCGTTGGGCTGAGCAAATTGAAAGGCAATTTAATCGGTAGAGATTGTTAGAGACCTCGCCGGCCAGTGATCCTCTGCTCTGTGTGGTGTCCCTTTGGATCAACCCTCTCGCTCAGAAGTCGGACGTGAGATGGGACTGTTGAAGTTAAGTAAAGCCGCGGGACCAGATGACTTACCTCCAGCCCCCTACAAATTCGGGGGACCTACTTTTGTGGATTATTTATTCGTATTACTATTGAAACTGTGGAAACAGGAGACTGTCTCAACCGAATGGAGCCGCTCCGTCCAAGTACCAATGTTCAAGAGAGGCTCACCTCCGGAATGCGGCAACCATAGAGGCATCAGCCGGAACACCATCGCCTCCAATTTGTCTGCCTCTGTCATCCTTCACAGAGTGACTGCCACTAGTGAAATTCATATTCGTGAAGAGCAAGCCGGGTTTCCTCGAGGTCGTGGCTGCATTGACCAAATCTTCAGTTTGTATCAGTGGTTGGATCATCGTCTCACATATTGGCGGTCCACGGTAATTGTGTTCCTCTATATCAAAGGTGCATCCCATCCGGTACATAGACGCGCACTTTGGGACTGTCTACTCAGAAAAGGTAGGCTCGAGAAATATGTAAATATTATCCGAGCATTATACGTGCGTATCTCAGGCAGAATGAGGGCTTATAGCAAGCGGTCGTCGCCTTTTAATATCTCCAGCGGTGTGAGACTAGGTTGCTCGCTGTCACCTTTCCCCTTCCTCTTCGCTATTGACGAAGCCATAGAAATCGCGTTCACAGGACACGACTTAGAAAGTGTGGTTCTGCTCCCAGGAGAACGACTTCTTGGCTTGGAATATGCTGACGATAGTACCCTAATCTCTAACAGCTCCCAGGCGTGCCAAGCCGCGCTGGACAGCTTAGCACTGGCTGTCCGTCATTTCGGGCTTTGCTTCGCACTAGCAAAGCGCAAAGCGTTCCTCCGGGTTTGCCTTAGACCCTGACCCTTGGTGGGGAGCAGCTAGAAGTAATTCAAAATTCAACTACCTGGGAAGTTGTAACAGCGCCCTTAGGATTAAAGATGAGGTCATAAACCGTATAGCAAAAGCTCGAGGCGCTTTTGCTAACCTTCGTCACTTATGGCGTCGGCGCAACATTGCTATCTTCCTAAAGGCTAGAGTGTATAATGCAGCGTACGTTTGACGCTACTGTACGGTTGTGAAACCTGCCCCCCTTAGGTCAGCGGACATAAAGTGACAGTTACGTTCGACTACCGGTGCCTTTGCAATTTAGCGCACATCTGGTGGGAACACCGCGAGGGCAACGTGCGTGTTGGACGCTTTGTTTACGGCACAGGAAAAGGTAATTAACCGCTCAGCACTGTTAGTTCAAGCACCAGACTCTGATGGCTCCGCCACGTGTTACGCATTCCCGCCCACCGACTTCCGCGATATGCGTCGTTTGCGCACCCGGGGGTGTGGATGGAAGCAGAAGAGAGGCGGCCCAGCAATGACTTGGTCGAGGGGCATGAAAGCCGTCACTTCGGAGCTGGCCTCGCTTGGAGCGTCCCGGCTCCCTGGTTGGGATCCGAAAGACAAGGAACATGTTTGGCCGGATACATTTGTTGATACGGCTAGGCGCCCACGGTATTAGCGTTCGTGATATGAATTTCCTTGTCCCACCCCATTCCTCTTAGCCTCCCCTCCAACCACGATCTCATTATTTAACTTTTATAACTTAGCATAGGTAATTAATTGTTTGCTGCATAGTACCCGGCAAACAGCTTACCGAAACGATGACAGCCCGGTATCGGTAGCTCAACTGGCTTGCACCCTAACACTTTACTCCCTTCTTTTCGTTTAGGTATTGCGGCACAGTAGCTGAGGTGTTGCTCACCTTTTGCTAACCTTATAGTGTTTGTGCCGTCCGCCTTTAGATGAGATTTATTTTAGAAATGCTATTATTTATTTTCCCTAGAGGGAATTACAAATCACCTTTTGCCTTTCTGATGCCATTGCTTTTCTTCGCTCTTTCCAGAGGCCCACCATTTATCGGGACCCGTAATTTACCGAATATGGCTAATAAAACTGGAATGAATACCATTAGCAGACGGTGGTTGGATGGTACACAAACTGGCCCTTGTGAAAAGGAACGCCGTCAATAACATTGCTGAGTACGATGATCAACAGTGGAATCCATCTACCATATAACGGAACGCGTTGAAGCCGGTTCACCATTTCCAGGCTTCCGAAGCAGACGGCCGTCGAATTATTACTTTCCACGAAAGCCACTCCCGCCGTCCTGGTGCAGGACTCGCGGTCAAGGAGTAAATAAACTTGATATCCAGACTATCCACGCAAGAGCATGTAGATGCTGTACATTATGAACTGACCCCACGAGGACAGAGTTCTTACTAAGTCCAAAACATACCTCTAATTATATTTTTTATTTATTTAATGTCGACTTTTTTCTACCATTTCGTGCATATACTATATCTGTTTTCTTCTACGAGTTCCCCGTTGACCTCTGGGTTAGGCACATACGAACTCAGTATATCCTTACATCTGTCGAGTTTGCTCGTCATTTTTCTTCTAGTAGATCCTCCTGTGTGCTTCAGCTGTCGTTGGCTGATATATGACTGCAATATCGGGCAGAGTGATTATGTCCTTACAAATGAGCTCACGACCGCTAACCTATTCTTTTTACATTTGCACAATTTTACTGCTCTAATAATGAACGTTTGAACAATATACCACTGTCGCTGTTACAATCACCACACAAAGTCCGTATCCTCGCACCTACCTGAGCACGCCTCCATGGGCGCGCCTCGCATATCCGAAAAGAAATAAATATTTATTTACTTACTCTGACCCTTGCTTTTTTTCATTTGGAGTGCTTAACTTTATAGGCTGCCGTACAGGGTTAGTTAGCATAGCTGTACTGGCAGCCCGTGGGGTCCAAACGTTATCTGCGATTCTACTCTTGCTCCTTGTTCGACGTCCTTTAGTTTTATCCAGCTGAGCTAGCAGTAACACCAAATTAACACACTGTGGATCTCATTCTATGTTCTGGGCACTAACCTTCACTGCTTCTGTTAACTTTCATTAGACCTTTAGCAGGGTGAACGGTAAATTAATAATAGTCATGACGTCCGGGTGGGCAGTAGCTGCTGCCGTTTGTCCCAACCATCATACCTACCACTTATGTTTTCATTGCTTAGCTTGCCAGTGCCCTGTACCAGGGATCACTATCTGCTTGGCAGTCTCGGCCCCACTGAACCCAGAGCATTTACTCAAATCAACTACACCATGATTTCCAGCTTAGGATGTCACCGGTGTTCCTTATGGATGCTCCAGCATATTGTATTTTTTATTAATTTTCCTTCTCTTGTCAGGAAAGTTCTCAAATCTGATGCAGTTTACTAGCGCTAAGCCTTTTATTTGCTGGTAATCTCAAAACGGTATTTTACTGTGACCTTCTACCTTAATTACAACAATTTATCTACTTCACTTCTATCTTCTGCACTAAATTGTTTGACTTTTCGTTTCCATGCGTACCTATCCGCAAGCACCTGTGCGTACCAAACTTTTTAGTAGACAGCCTCCAAATTTAGCATAATAGCGCGAGTATACAAGGCAAGTAGCGCTTTATATCAGGCATTACGCTACTAGTAATGCCTATATTCTTTCTCTTTAAATTCGATTGTGTATACTATCTAAAGTACGCTAACTGTACGGCCAACGGCCCACTGGCTTTGATCCTCGTCGCCCAACTACCAACTGCAATGTCTTCTCACCCACTTCCTACAACTACTGGAGATAGCGAAGTAAGCATCAACGGCTTCGTCTCGTCAT
>CALYDF020008035.1:0-12336 GCA_944474145.2 Dicrocoelium dendriticum | reverse complement strand
CGGAGCTCTCGGGTCAGTCGCCGTCGAAGTTTGCGAAACCGACTACTCTTCCCCAAGTCGCTGGGGTCTGAAACATGTGCAGCAAACGTGGCATTCTTCTCCGACACCAATGCGCCGTTCGTCGCATTGTTCTCATCAAACAAATCAGGCCGCTTACAGTTGGCGCGCCCGATGGTCTCCTCGGCAGCAGCTGTAACCCGGTCGCGAAGGTGGTACCACACGTCGCCCACTGTGGCTATGCCTTCCACATCACACAGGCGTGCAGCCATTGCCTTCTCCAGCTCAGTACGTTTCGCCACAGTACCGAGGGAGAGAATGTTAAATTTACGCCGATTCACGGCGGGAGTGCACTACATAGATTTACGAAAATTTATGTACAGTTTGGTCCACACCAACTTGTGATCAGTGCCACACTCAGCTCCACGCAGTACACGTGTCATGCGCACTTCACGCATATCACGCTTACGTACGATAACGTAGTCGAGCAGGTGAGCGTGACCACTACTTGGGTGCATCCAAGTTGCTACATCACTCGCACTCAGTGCAAAGCGAGTGTTCGTGATCGTCAGGCCGTGAGTGGCACACAGTGAGAGAAGCCTGTCACCGTTCGCATTTGCTGTACCAATGACACGCGCACCGATAACTTCTGTCCACGCTGATGCAGCACGCCCAACGCGCGAGTTGAAATCACCCTGCAGAAATAGTCGGTCGCTCCTCGGCACAGACCGTATAACGGAGGATATCTGAGTGTAGAAATGATAACGCGTGTCATCAGGATAACACATTGTCGGACCGTACGTGCTTATAAAAGTAGCAAACTTACCTCTTCGGAGTCGTAGGCCAACAGTCATCGGTCTCGCGCTGATGCCTGTTGGTTCGCCCACCAGCTGGCCATGGAGGCGATCGGATATTGCAAATCCGACCCCATGTTCACATGGTGCTGAGGCGGTGTTGCCCACACAGGATAATGTGTAGCCAGCACTTGCTTCATGCAACTTACCTTGCTCAGCGAGCCGAGTTTCACTGAGCGCCGCAATATCGATGTTGTAGCCCGCCAGCTCCCTCGCGACGAGTGCAGTGCGTCGCTCCGGGCGCTTGCTGGAGTTCCGGTCCAGTAGTGTGCACACGTTCCAGCACCCGATGCTGAGTGCTTTGCGCGTAGGCAAACAATTGCAATGGCGGACAATCGCACGCGAGGTGGTCGTTGTGCTTCGGAGATTTGCTTGAAGGACTCCACCCGGAGCCTTTGGCTCAATAGCCTGACCCACGAGACAGTGGTTGGTTTGGAGGTTTGCTTGAGGGACTCCGCGCGGTCCCTTTGGCTCAATAGCCTTACCCACAAGGCAGTGGGGAGCAGATCCAGCTCAGGAATATGGTTGCAGCGACCGATTGGGATCTGCATGACGGCCGTCACACGCAGCCTTGGAGGTACGGGCACAATTATTATATGTTTTGCGGCCGTAGTAGGATACGAACCTGGGACCACGGCCAGACGCAGGTGGGTTTTTGGCTGGTTTGCACCAATTTGACCAGGGGCTGCCTGGCTTGAGGCGGGCAGTAGCAAACCATTGGACACCCGGAGGTGTCCTCCCACCGTCAGAGACAATGCGTGGCCCTCGTGCTCTACGCCAATCGAGCTGTGAGATTATAACCCGTAAACCTGTTATCTCCCATGGCTAAGTTTTTACGGGAAGAGGGCCATCGACCAATTCCTAACCTCCGAAGAGGATGGACTAGGATACTGCCAGGGCGCCCAAGCCTGACAGGAGAACGACACGGGTCGTCAGCCAAAGAATTCGATTAAATGAACACCCGAAAGGCAGCGGGTCTAGCACATGGTCAGATAGCCGACTCATGCGGATTGGTGTCCTGGATCTTAGCAGGGAGAATAGCGAAACCCAAATCCCACCCAGCGGTCGCCACGTGGAGGCGCCCAGGGCATGAAACTATGGCGCGACAGTAGCAGCAGTGGGTAGACCATCTGTCAGGATCTAGCCACCACCAGCCTCAGCGCACCATAGGCTCTCCCGCCAAGGGGCATATATATATATATATATATATATATATATATATAACATTTGTGTGTATATGTATATGTACGTATACATATATTTGTATAGAATTGGAAGTGCTCTTTTTGGTATGCAACCTCATGTACCCTCATTGCTTGCACGTACGCATGCAAGTATCCTTATACACATGTGTAAACAGCTGCATCCATATGTACAGGTACGCATATATATGTGACGTGAATACATATGCATATATATATATATATATATATATATATATATATATATATATATATATGTAGTGCAACAGAAAACATGCGCTTTAAATATCTTGTAACATAGGATTTTATGGTTGTTTTAACCTTCTAAAAGTCCATTTGTTTTACTGAATGCACATCCGTCGTCACAAACCGTTTTGGTGAGTTCCACGCTGCACGTTTCTCGCTCTCTCTGATTCGCTTCCTATTATTGTAGCCTGTACAATATACGTTTTGTTCAGTTGCCTCCGACTTCTATACTGTCGTATTTGACACGTATTACGTGTCATTGCTTACCGACTAGTATCCCAGGTTCCGCCCAACAATTGGTGACCCCGACGTGACACGAACACGCAACCTTCTGATTGGTGACCCCCTGTCAGGAACACGCCGCCCGCCATTTTGCATTTTCATTCTGGTGAGCTCGTTCCAGTGATTTTGTGATTCATTACTTGTGATCATACTGTTTTCTCACCTACCACATATTTTATCTGCTTTTTGCAATGAATTATCTAGATGATAAGCCGTCTCCATGCGCGGTTAACGCTGTTCAGCCTGTCATGGTCAATTCTGTTGCCTTAGCCCCTCCCCCTTTTTGGGAGAGTGATCCTTTATTATGGTTTTTACATTTAGAATCCGTATTTTATATTTGTAAGATTTCTTCTGATTTCGCCATGTATAACCAGCTAATATCTTGCCTTCCTCAGAATGTATCCTCGCAGGTGAGAGACATCATACTTTGCCCCCCTCTAGTAATGAAATACGAGACACTTAAACAGGCTATTATTCAGCGAATCACGCCTTCTGACAAGGTCCGTCTGCAGCAACTATTTAGTGATCTGCAGCTAGGAGATAGGATGCCTTCAGCCTTGTTGCGCGAAATGCAACAGCTCATCGGCACGTCCAACATGGACGTAGGGATTCTCCGCGAGCTGTGGATGCAACGCCTTCCTGAAAGCACTCATGCTATCCTTGCAGTAGCAAGTGACTTGCCCATCACAGCAATTGCAGATCTAGCAGACCGCGTCATCGAACGGCACCAGCCATAGACTGAAACCAAAGCACATAAGCAGCTTTGCGCTGGCGCAATCACAACGACAGGCGCGACTAGCCCTCCGTCGGCAATAGACGCATTATCATTGCAGATAGCGTCGCTTCAGCGCCAGATCAAAGAACTCACCTTAAACCGTAAGCACCGCAACCGCTCTGGATCATCGCCCCGTCACACAAAACCTGATGCCTCAGGTTACTGCTTTTACCACTCGCGTTTCGGTACTAAAGCCCGTAAGTGCGTACAGCCATGTAGATACTCCGCTATAGATGATTCGCCACGCCGGGCTGTAATGGCTGCGAACGTCAGCAAAGCCCAAAGTCGTCTCATCTACATTAGGGATTATGACTCCGATACCCAGTTCTTAGTTGATACCGGGGCGGAGTCAGCGTCATTCCCCCTATGCCAGGTCAGCCTACCGCTTCTCTGTCGACAAGCCTCAGTGCCGCCAATGGCACACCAATAGCCACCTATGGTCATCGGTCACTTACCCTGGACCTAGGTCTTCGGCGCACGTTCCGTTGGGTATTCACCGTCGCTGCAGTCCCCTTTGCCATCATCGGCATTGACTTTCTCAGGCATTTCGACCTCTTGGTCGATGCGAAACGCCAGATGATAGTCGACACTGCAACAAAACTCAGCGTACGTGGCATCACCGCCGATGTCCCATCTATATCCCCGGTCTATGCATTTCCCCAGACCTCGTCAGCCTATGCTAATCTCCTTTCTCAGTATCCCAAGCTCGTTCAGCCAATGAACGCAGCTTTGCCCGTGGCAGCTCAAGTCACGCACCACATACGGACGAATGGCCCACCTGTGTCATGCCGTCCACGCCGCCTATCGCCTGAGAAACTATAGGTAGCTAGGGCGGAGTTTGAGCACATGCTTGAACTTGGAATAATCCGTCCTTCCGACAGCCCTTGGTCCTCGCCACTGCAGATGGTCCCCAAGAAATCTGGTGACTGGCGCCCTTGCGGTGATTACCGCGCACTCAATCGCCTAACCGTCCCAGATAGGTATCCCATCCCACACATGCAGGACCTTACCGCATGCCTCACAGGTAAGACGATCTTCAGCAAGATCGATCTGGTTCGCGCCTATCACCAGATACCTGTGGAAGACAATGACATTCCTAAAACAGCCGTCATCACTCCTTTCGGTTTGTTTGAATTTTTAAGAATGCCATTTGGACTGTGCAACGCCGCACAAACCTTCCAACGCTTCATCCACGATGTTACTCGTGGCCTAGACTTCGCATATTCCTACCTCGATGATATCTTAGTAGCCAGTTCATCGGAACAAGAGCACATCGAGCATCTTCGAGCTCTCTTCCAGCGCTTGACCCAACACGGTGTCACAGTCAACCCGACTAAGTGCGAACTCGGCAAATCAACGGTAGAATTCCTAGGCCACCTCGTTTCATCGTCTGGTATCGAAGTCCTTCCTGATAAGATCCAGGCAATCAAGGACTTCCCAGCTCCGACTTCCTTCAAGCACCTCCGTCGATTTTGTGGTTTGGTCAACTACTATCGACGCTTCATTCCGCGCTGCGCTCAGCTCATGCAGCCTCTGACCGATCTACTCAGAAGGAATGAACGTACGTTCGCTTTCACTGACAGCATAGGGCGCTTTCGCCGAGCTCAAGGATACTATCTCCAACATAGCCCTCCTCGCTCATTCGGAATCGACTGCGCCCCTTCTATTACGACTGATGCCTCAGACGTCGCGGTAGGAGCCGTCCTCCAACAACACGTTGGTGGGCGCTGGCAACCCCTTGGGTTCTTCTCCAAGCGCCTGCAGCCAGCGGAATCCCGCTACAGCACGTTTGGCAGAGAACTGCTCGCCATTTACCTAGCAATACGTCACTTCCGGCACACACTTGAAGGCCGCGCTTTCACGGTCTACACTGACCACAAGCCCCTTATCTTTGCCTTCAACTCTGCTAGCGACAAATACTCACCACGGGAAACAAGACACCTAGACTTTGTCACGCAGTTCACTGCTGACATACGTCATGTCTCAGGTGTCGACAATCCCGTCGCCGACGCTCTCTCACGCGTCAACCTCACTCTGCAGTCTTTGCCTACCGTCGACCTTGCCGCCATGGCATCGGCTCAGGCTCAAGACGAAGATATACAACGCACTCTGCAGTCCACTTCGCTGCATGTGCAACATGTTCCTCTCCAAACCACGGAAGGAACCATTCTCTGTGACACTTCCACAGGTTGTCCTAGACCCCTCGTGCCCGTCTCCTTCAGACGCACAGTCTTTGACGCACTGCACTCACTGTCACATCCCGGTATCCGTGCATCTTTGAAACTGGTCAACGAACGTTTCGTTTGGCCACGCGTAAACAAAGATGTTCGTACCTGGGCTCGCGCCTGCCTTCAATGCCAGCGCTCCAAAGTACATCGTCACACCCGCAGTCCTCTTGGTTCATTTCCTGCCCCGGACACTCGGTTCTCGCATGTACACTTAGACCTGGTAGGTTCCTTGCCTCCGTCACGCGGATTCGTATACATTCTTACATGTGTCGACCGCTTCACCAGATGGCCAGAAGCCATCCCCGTAACAGACTGCACAGCTGCGACTGTTATCCGGGCCTTCTTAGATCGGTGGGTCTCGCACTACGGATGCCCATCCACCATCACAACTGACCGAGGAACGCCTTTCGAATCTTCACAATTCGATACGTTCTGCAACTTTTTAGGCTGTCGCCGCATTCATACAACAGCGTATCACCAAGCAGCCAACGGGTTAGTTGAACGTTTCCATAGACAGCTTAAAGCCTCGCTCTGCGCCTCCTCCGACCCTAGCTGGAGCGAAAACATTTTCGCTCGTACTCTTAGGCATTCGCAGCAGCATCAAAGCTGACTTGCAATGTGCACCAGCAGAGTTGGTTTACGGCACGACGCTCAAGTTACCAGGAGAATTCGTTTCACCTCCCGCATCGTCGGGTATGCCTCCGCCTAACTTTGCGTCCTCGCTGGCTCAACGCATGCGTTCACTACGCCCGACCCCGCCCCGTGAACAGACTAGAGATGTGCAAATGCACAGCGGACTCTCTACCTGCACTCACGTCTTCCTCCGCACCGACGCAGTGCGGCGCCCTCTCCAGCCTCCCTACACTGGCCCTTTCAGAGTTCTGCAACGGACTCCGAAACACTTTAATTTAGACCAGAATGGTCACCGAACAACGGTGTCCATCGACCGACTCAAAGTGGCTTTCTTTGACGAGCCACTTGCAGCCCATCCTGATGCTCTCCCACAAGCACCCGCACCTGTGGTGACTTCCCGAGCACTGGATAACCCGGATCCCTCCGTACCCCTTGACCCGCAACCTATCCCGCCGCAACCCCAGGCAACCGACCGACGCGGTAGACAGGTCAAACGTCCGGTCCGTTTTTCTGATTTTGTAAGCGTTTGCTATTTCCATTAACACGCCTTTTTCGTCTTTAATGGTTATCCTGCGTCTCACCCACAAACGTTTTGCAAAATCGACAAAAAACCCAAAACATTTTGAAAACCTAAAAAGCGTATTTGCTTTTATCATACATGCCATGTTCCCTCTCCGGCGTCAAGCCACTTCCCCTACCCTTGCCAACCCCCTCTGAGTTTTACTTTCCAGAAACTCAACCGCCGGAACTGCCCAGGCAACCCTCGAGTGACTCGCCAACCGGCTCAACGCAACCCTGGAGTGACTCGCCAGCCGTCCCACAGCCCCATCCCCGCCCCATTCCTCGCCTTCGACCGCAGACACCCACGAACCGATTGGTCCCTGAACGCCTTCCTAGGCACTGCCGACGAGGACGCCTGGATTTCTTCGTGGGACGAGGACCGTGGACTAAAGTGCGGTGGGGGGAGTGGCACAACCCAAGCGCACCGTCGGGTCTGCAGCAGAGGGAAGGTCCCGTCGGCTTTTTTTCTGGATTAGCCAGTTTTTTTGCAGTCCGACCAGCCCGCCCCGACGGCCCACCGATGATGCACTCTGGTCCACATGATCGTCATAAATAAAACTAACAAAAGCCTGGACCCAGCGAAAGCTGCTACACACCCCACTTTGGAAGCTCTTCTCCAGCACCTGCAAACATTCGCATCTACAGAGCTTTTCTAAATCTATCAGGTGACATATAGCTTAGTACTTTGCACCACCATACACCATAGATACTGGCTATTTCGTCCTTTCATCTATATTCCTTCGTGCACCCTACCACACGAAGTGTTCGTGATTCCAAACACGCTTGCGCCAGGACCCATCACCACCAAACCCGGACAGCGACGGATACCGCTAGCCGGACTAGTCAATTCACGCAGCTCACAACGGTGCGACCGGCGTGATTTAAAGTGCATACGAGTCACTAAGCCATGGGAAGGCGGAGTTTATCAGCGGGTCCAAGCGTGAACAAAACAACGGTCAAGCATGGCTCAAGCAAGCGGAGAACTGTCATCACAAAAATCACGTGCTCTTTGTGTGCAAATTCTTACGACGAAATGGACGTGAACTCAGAACTTGGCGGAAACCGCAGCGTAATAACAAATGGTTTATGGTTCTGTGATGCGTGTTCAGATAGCCCAATAGCCAAGATTATCCGAACTCTCAATGCGAGGTGTGAAATGTTGGCTGTTGCGTCATCCGAACAGAAAGAATTGGTCAAGGCTTTGGGAGGGAAAATCGCTGAACTCGAGTTGCAGCTTAGTGTATTAAGTAGCCCTAACCCCAGACCTACCAAAAGCCAAAATTTATCCATTAAAAATGTTAAACGATCCGGCGAAAAACAAGCACCATTAGCAATAAACAACTGTGATGCCAAGCCAGTTGAAAATTCTATAAAATCTTCTGTTGTACCGCAAGACGTAAAGCGTTATGCACAAATTGCACGATCATCGCTATTAGCTGGGCAGCACATTACAAACTGTGTGAATAACGTCATTGCACAGGAGAATTCTTGCTGCAGCCTTGACTTGTCTTCCCCACAAGACAAGACCAACACTCCCACACGACAAACCTCCACCCAAAAAGAACTGCAACAAACTAAATTACTACGCAACCAACAAGCGATGACAGTCATATGTTCAAACGTACCAGAACCCACCAGCGAGTCGTTAAAAGGTCGACAAGCCGAAGAGCAAAATCGTTGGACTGAGATAAGCTGCGCACTAGGACTAAACGTTCTCCCAACTAGTCTTACACGTCTGTCACGAAACCCATCGTCTCCTCACGTAGGGGAACCTCGGTTACTGCGAGTAACATTTGGCAACACAAAGGAATTGGAGGATGTTCTCTTAGCAAGCCACAGTCTACCGAACTCTTCTCTCAGTGCCCGCATTTTTCCAGACATGCCATGGAAGGAAAGACAAAAGCGAAAATCCGACCCAACCGCGTCTCGTCAAAATGTAATGAAGAAAGTGGTGTTGGTTCATGGTGTGCCCGAACTGAAACATGGCGACACCAGTGAAAGACAAAAACACGATATTGATGAGTGGCGCTACATCACAGAACTCTATGGCATGCAGAATGTTGTGGCATTCGACGTCAGCCGCTTAGCTTCCTCCCCAAACTATCAAGGGAGCGGGCCGAAAATTTTGAAAGTTACCTTGGCTACGCCGGAGATGGCATCAATGGCAATTAACGTGTGGTACCACAGCAGAAGGCTAGGACCACCAGAAGTACTACTGAGACCATTCCTGCAAGCAGTACAGACCACTGGTACAGTTGAGTCAGACCTGGCTTTTCCGACCATAGACCAGCCAAGCGTGCAAACACTCGTGTCAAAAAACGTGGGCAGACCGGCACTGTTTGTGCCGGTCAAACACAGCGAACCCACCTCCTAATGCGGCAACAAATGCAATGCTGCTACACAAACGCCCAAGGGCTTTACTCCAAGTTGCCGGAATTGCGCCATCGGCATGAAGCAGCAACTTGGGACATCATAGCATTAACCGAAACCTGGCTCTCAAACGAGATTTTGGATCCAGAAATTGAACTTAGTGAAATGTCAGTCATTCGAAATGATCGTCCATCTCGCGGTGGTGGCGTTGCTATCTACTACCGAGATCACCTGAAATGTGAAGCTCTCACTGAGCATTCCCTTATTATCCCCGACGCCTTATTTTGCCGGCTGCATCTATCCGGTCCCGATGGTTGTCCTCAGAAGAAGACACATGATGCTTGCCTCCTAGCATTTGTCTACAGGCCGCCGAACTCCTCCGCCGACAGCGATGATATTCTGTTAAATGCTCTCCAATATGCTATGTCGAAAAAGTACTCACACTACCTAATAATGGGTGACTTCAATGTACCGTCAATAGCATCTGTGTTCCCAAGTGGGCCATGCTTCAAATCAAAACTCCTTGAGTTCTTGACTATGGCAGTTTTGTATAACCATGTGGATCAATCAACCAGACACCGCGGTTCAAACAAGCCTTCAATACTTGATGTAATCCTGACTAATGAGGAGTTAATGGTTGAGTCGGTTTCATACAACCCCCCGCTAGGTTGTAGAGATCATTCAGTTCTAACGTTTGATTATGTGTGTTATGCCGGTATGGTTGAAAAAGAACCAGAAATCCGACGATTCATCACCAACTATTCCAAGCTTCACACTATAGCGACAACCGTTGACTGGGACCTCCAGATGCACACTTCGGCGAATGATGCCTGGCAAGTGTTGAAAGGCAAGATAAACTGGGTCCTACAATTAGCTTCAAAAGACGTACCATTACGAGATTCGCGACGGAGCAACAACTGGATCCGGAGTAGAACACGTAAGTGGTTGAATAGGCGAGACGAGGCTTGGAGGGGTCATTTGCTAGGTCCAAGTGATATCACGTGGAATCATTACAAAACAGTCAGAAAATACTGCACTTCACTCCATAAAGCTGACAAGTACGAATGGCAGGAAACTATGGTACGCAAATTTACTAGCAATCACAAACTGCTCTACCGGTATGTGAATGACAAAAGGAAGGTTAAGAAGGGAATACCACCACTAGAGACGGTCAATGGCCTAACGGTTACTGAAGAGGAGACCGCGGACGCATTGCTCATGCAGTTTGTCTCAGTGACTAGACACACCATGGAACAATCGCCTTGCTACATCCCAGCAAATGTCGTCGGCTTATCCACGGTCAACTTTAGCCCTACATCTGTGGCAAAGAAATTACAGTCGCTCAGGGAAAATTGTGCGCCGGGAATTGACAAGATCTGTCCGAAAGTACTTAAAACCCTTGCACCCACCATGGCAGTCCACCTTGCAACCTTTTTCCAGTTTCTATTTGATTCTCATACACTTCCGTCTGAGTGGAAACGTGGACTTATCACTCCGATATACAAAGCATGTAAGCGGTCAGATTCTGCCAACTTCCGACCTATTCCTCTCCTTCCTGTTCTATCAAAAGTGATGGAGTCTATAATTGCTGATGAAATGGTGAGATATTTTGAAAGTCTACAAATCATCTCCAACCTCCAACATGGATTCAGACGCGGACGATCTTGCCTCACCAATCTACTACTTTCTCGGGACTCATGGACCAGGGCTGCTGACGAGGGAGTTCCCGTAGATGTGATTTACTTAGACTTTTCTAAGGCATTCGACAGAGTCAATCACCCAGCACTTCTCCGAAAGCTTGCGGCCTATGGTATCCACGGATCCTTGCTCACGTGGTTGGAAAGTTACTTATACGACAGAAGAATCGAGGTAAGGATCGCCAACACCCACTCCGATAGCCTATGCGTCACTAACGGCGTACCGCAATGATCAGTTCTCGGCCCGTTACTCTTTTTAGTCTATATCAACGACCTCCCTGCGAACATTTAATCACCTATGCAAATATTCGCCGACGATGCTAAGATGTGGCGAGCTATTAAGTCAACATCTGACCCTGTCTATCTGCAGGATGACCTGAACCGGATTCACGAATGGGCAGTAAACAACCAACTACACCTGAACCCCGAAAAGTGTCACCTGTTGTCGCTGCGCAGTAACTGCAGCAACACATATCACCTAGGGCAGCGGGTTACAAAACAGGTGAGCAACGAAAGAGGCTTAGGGGTCATCGTGCAAGAAGGTCTGGGTAATTCGCTCCAATGTTCAAAGGCAGCTAACATAGCGAACTGAAACTTGAAGCTTTTGAGGCGAGCGCTCGGTGCCTTCGAGCGGCAACTCGTGCCATTATTGATTAACGCCTACATTCGTCCCCACCTCGAGTATGCGGTGCAGGCATGGCGTCCGTGGTTAAAACGGGACATTCGTCTCCTGGAGCAACCACAAAGAAGAGCCACTAAGGCAACACGTGGTCTATCGGGCCTTAGTAATGAACTGCGCCTTCATTCGATCGGTCCGTACTCCTTAGAATACCGACGACATCGCGGTGATCTGATCCTCACTTACCGGATACTAAGAGAAGAGGACCATCCATGTAAGTCGCTGTTAACATTATCTGCCGAAAAATGATGCCGAGGCCATGCACTAAAACTTGTGACTCAATATTCCCGTTTTGATTGTAGAAAGGTTTTTTAATCTCTTAGTGTCTGTACGCATTGGAACGCACTGCCATCGCATGTGGTGAACGCACCAAACATCGAGACATTCGAAAGACTATAGAACTTGCACTTACATGCTACACATTATATAACGGTATGACAATCTGCAGTTTCTAACTTACTGATATTTTTGTGTCACACCTGAAACTTTTGTTTTCTTCCATTTGACATCCTGTGGGTCTTGTAAAGTCATTGATTTTTATCCCACCATACACTATTGAACTATTGAACTATTGCTTTCATCCGTGATAAATTATTGTTCTATGTTCATTGTTACATTGCCGTCCATTGGAGTTGGACCACGCTAGTCTCACCCAAGTCTCACAGTTTCCCTACCCACCTCCGAAAGCGTGAGTATTCTGCGCGTAACTGTGTTCACTCTCTACGTTATACCGAATTCTATTGGCTGGTAGCCTCTGCTCACTCAGTACTACGTCTGATGATATTCGGATGATTGTCACGGCATAAAGGAGG